>WSTH01001104.1:0-14685 GCA_019616345.1 Ceratobasidium sp. 395
TTGCTTTACGTTTAGGGGTATACCCCCCTTGACTGGGTGTGCAGGCAAAAGTATCGCTATTTAGGTCATATATACATGGAAACGTTCGCATAAATTAGCTGAGTACGACTATGCATTTACATTTCTGGTAGCTGCTCTCGCTCCCGAGATTTAGCTGAAATACCGTTTTTGAATCTTCGCCGGTTATTTTTTGATCGGCACGAACTTTTGACAACCGCAGTAATGCACAATATGAGTAATTGAAACATACACTTCTCCTCATGTTTGAAATCACCGTCATGGGTGATATCGCCATCTCCGCACATTAGGTTGAGTAATGGAAGATTACATAGCTGTGGATAGATAGGAGAGCTGGGACGGAGCCTTCGGATCATAGCAAGGTCATGAATGGCCAGCCGTCGACGTGCATCGCCATCTGTTGCAATAGACCAGACCGGACCAAGCGCTGATTCACCATGTGGCGACTTTGCCCAAGCGTCGCTCACAAGCTTGATGAGAGCCTGCTGCACCCCAACAGTTTCGGTCTTACAAGTCCCAGAGACTAGGATGACCATAGGACCATAGTTAGTGCGCCCAAATGGAGCTAATGCAATAAGTGTCGCTTCTTTGGCCCGGTGACATTCCCCAGCATCAAGGAGGTCTTTGATGTGATAAAAGTCTGAAATAGGTCGGCCAGTCATGTTTTGGACATTGCAGACGCCAGCGTGCTCTCGACATAGGCCTAGGATTGCGTCCAAGAAGATACTATATCTAAGGCGCTCCTCGAGGGTAAGCTCGTCAATCAGAATCGAAAATCCTCGAATACCTAGTTCGGCGATGAAGGCAGGTCCACAGATACTAAGTATATTGGCTAAAACTTCGTCCATAGTTGGGAATGCAATAGACGGCTGCAGGTAGGATCGCTCTGAATGCCGGTACACTGTAGAGAGACTTGGAAGATTTGTAGCCTTTGATAATGCGTACAATAAGCGTGGCCCGCCAATCCGCAGTACCAGTAGGGCGACATCAATATCCTTCTTCTAACATTCAGTGTTAGTAAGAGTACCCGGAGAACTGTTACAAAATGCGCACCAAATAGTGCTGACAATGATACAACCCCTCCCGGGCCTGTCCAATCCGAGTTACAATGGCCCGCACGCCACAGCCTTGGCGGATCGCCACCCGAACTATACGGCCAACTGCTACGTCGTCTGATTGAGCTAGAGCAAAGACTAGATGCTTGTGGTCGCTCAACCTCCCTAGGAGCCGCTGCGCATTGCGGTTCACCTCGATTCCCTGCGAAAAAAGGAAAACATTTGTAAGAGCCACGTTTTGTAATAGCTAGCTGTATACTCAAGGTGTAGTGTACTTACCTTGAGACGATATCGCTTTAGTTTCTCCTCCTTGGTGTCTAGCAGGTCCACTACCTGTCGGTGTGAATAGTACTTGATATTTAATCCGTTCGCCGGTGTCTCCGTTGTTGCTCGCTGAATAACCTGTTGAAACCCCCGGGACCTGACCGCGTCGATGCAAGCGTTGCATGAGCTACCTCCGGGCGTGGAGACGACTCCTGAGCAGGTATGGCTCCGCACAAATACGCGATCGCCGTCGCGGTTCATGCCACATATGTAGAACGAAAGAGATTTGTTCCCACTGTGAGTGGGGTCCAGCAGGTGCCACGGAAAGCGAGACCATAAGCTCTCAGACAACACAAACTCAGAGCCGTGGCATCGAATCGACGCCAGTTGTGCCGCCGGAAGGACATGTAATGAATAATTGGGCGCATTTTGAGGGATTTGGACAGCCAAGCTGGCTCTGTTTTAGCTGCTGATCCACAGAAGATATAAAATATGTGTATGCTCACCTTGTAGGTAAGTCTGGCCGTGCATCCAGCGGCTCCGGTTCAGCCCCGGCGCCTCGTATTTCAGCTTCTAGATCTTGGTGTTTGGCTCTGCATGCGCCGGACTTCATGTGCTCGACAAGCGACTGGTCGCTCGTTGGGCAACGTATGACACTTGCGCAAAAAGGGCACACCCTTGCACGCATATAGACGACCTCTCCTAGAGCCACCGATTCTACAAGAACCTCCCGAGCCTGCGCTGCCCAGGAGCCGTATGATCGAGCAGACGGCAAGGTTGTGGCGCCGAGATCCGGAGCCAAGTTAGGTAGGTCAGCACCAGATCCTAGGTATTCTGTGTCTTCGATCGGCTCAGCCATAGGTTAAACGTTGATTTAGACAATGTAAGATGCGGAGTTCGTAGCAGGGTGAAGAACGACGAGGATGAGTTTGCCTTCGGCGCACTCTCCCCGACCCCCCTCCACTCGCGCCTAACCGTGACGTGACTGGTAGACGCAGACCTCTGCGGTCTGAAATCGGTCTGAGACAATTTGATTTTTTTGCTTGTATTAACTATTTACAGTTAAGTCCTGTGTCGGTGAATATTAAATCCGTGACCTCGTTATTTCAAACTCGTCACCGGTGACCCAGCTCGGGAACACTACTGTGGCGGAACGGCAAACTCGAAATGGCTGCGCTGCTCGAATCGACCTTCTAGAGTCCTTGGGTGCGTGCCACGCAGATTAAAGTGACGAAAACGGCCCATCCTAAAGGTGATCGTTTTCGTCAGCTGACATAATTGACCGACTATCTTATCTCGAAGCACCCTACCCACCCAGAGCCCCCACGACCGGCGCTTAGGTTGTGGGGGTCCCTTGCTCCCACTACTTCTCCCCTGCTCAGGAGGGGGTCTGGTTTACCTGACTAGGTAATCACGTGGGGATGACTTGCATTCTGACTCCACCTTTCGCTCCACACTGATCGCTGTCTATAATCAACTTCTTCTCACCGCCACTCCACAGTCTATATAGCGTCGCCTACCAGCTCGCCAACACCCATCCTTCACCCCCCTCCTACTCGACTAACGCTTCCTTTGGCCGCGGTGAGATCTGGTAAGAGGATACTAGTACTAAGCAATGTTGAACGACAGGGGAGCCGAGAGATCGGAGCCGGGGGGCGAGGGCGAGCAGACGTAAGGAGGCCCACCGAGAATCAACCACAGCTAGACCTAGTGGTAGGCATTCTCCTGCTGAGCCTGTGGGTTTTGCCACCTTACTTACCTTGCCTTGCCTTACTGACGCTGCCTAACTAAGTACTAGCAACTGGCCCGCCCCCGCTACAAGACTCTTGCTTAATCATGTATATAGATTTGCTTTTCATCAGTCTAGAATATCATGTATTTTTACCGCCCCCGATAGCTACGAGAGTGATTAGCCAATAGGTGGCTGCCAAGACGTCGTGTAATCGGCAGATATTACAGGAATTTACAACTGTCGTATCACGCCAGTTCATCACGACAAACGACATTATCATGACATGCCCTCATGTCATAGTATCTAAAACTATTTTAAGCTCCCATAACCACGTCGAAATGTTTTGTGGATTTTTTGATCGTAACCAGTCATAACGACCCCCACTAAAAGTGAGATGCGTACTAGTACATTGGTCTGATAGTCCGTCGTTATATGCCTGACACCGTAGAGTGAGGGGTCCACCCAACGCCGCGTGAGCGGCGGGGGAGAGACGAGGCGGGGCACCGAGACGCGAACCAAGGCTCGTGGGTCGGTGGGATAGGTCAGGCGTGAAACGACGTGACAAGGGGGGTGGGTAGGAAAAAAAAAACCGAGCCAAGCGAAGGTGTGAGCACCGAGCTCGGGTCGACTCGAGGTAGGTTGAAGAATCGAACAACACGGCACGGTGTAACATGCTCGGGTTGTATGTGGACGGTCGGCCCTGGGCGCTTCGGATTATAGATTTGCGAATATCACAGAAATTTATCTCGGAATTTCCGTGTGCGCGCATACATTCAATGAAATTCAAGATACATGCTTAGTCACTTCATATCCTGATATATATTTAGCCCCCCATATGTATGTACGGTACCCATCGCGCAAACTCCTTCACTCCAATCTCATCCCGTAGATGTTTCACTGCCCGGTGCAACGCTTTCGCCGCTTTCCTGCTATCCGGCACCCCGCCTTCCAACAGACACTTATACGTCTCTCCGGCAACTATCGGCGCGTCCTGGTCCCTGATAGACCACATAGTCGCGATCACGTTTGCATACCCAGCCATCAGTAGACCCGCCGCAAGATGGACCGCCTCGTTTGGTAGCTCTGAGTCGCCTTTTGCAGTCTGGCACGCCGACAGAAACGCGAGCTGTGCGTTCTTCATCGGGTGTCTCGATATTATTGCCAGGCTGAGAGGCTTGTCGTGCAGGTGCAGCGCACTGTTCATCGGATCACGTAGGTTCTGAGAGCCATGGCAAGCAAAGTGGACCCAGCTATGGTCTCCCATTGCTTTCACCACCGCGTCTACTGTCGCCGCATCTTCTTCGAGTCGAGTAAACCGCTTGCTCGCAAACTGCTCCTCCACCATGTCAAGCTCGTCTTTCGTCCCAGGCAACGAACTGAGACCACGGATGGACGACTGGTGACCAATAGCCAGTATACCAGAGAAGGTTGGTGCAATCGAACTAGACCGACCGATGGAGCTGATGGTCGGTGTATAAGACGAGATCACTAGATTTGAAAGGACAGTGCTGGCGTTATCGCATATGCCTGCAGCGTGGATGGGAAGGAAGGATAGTGCACCAGTGATGCACCAAGTGATATGAGGAAGTTCATCGATGGGACGAACCCGCTATAGAAATGACAGGAAATATGTGGTTATTTAGAGACTGTAGAACTTGAAAGCACGGGCTTACTGTTATACTGAGGTGATCTAGTACTGGCTTCACGACGTCTGGCCACAATGTCGACAGTATATTCTCAAACGACGCCTGAAGCGGATGGTCGCCTTTCTTGAACCCACGAGTGATGCCTTGCGACTTAAGGCACGATGCTAGCTGCTGACGAAGCGCCTCTGCCTTCTGGTGAGAGAAACCGAGCAGGGGTACATGGGTAATAGCACGACCGCCCGACTGGATGATGATGGCATCACATCGAGACACAGCGGTCAGCCGCGACTGATGCACACTTAGGATTACAATCGCTCCTTGCTGCACATGAGACATGATGGTCGACGCTTTCGGCGGACGAAGAAAGTCATCGAAGCCTGGTTTCAGCCTAATCTCGGCAATAAGCCTGTCTCGCGTATTTGCTAGATGGCTGCGCAAGTGGCTACCATTCTGTAACGGCGCTTCATGTATGCTTGAAGTTAGACGATCTTGCGCAAAACTACCTGTATCCTCAAGCTGGGATGATAGGTGGTAGAGCTCGTTTGCTAGCTCTGGATGAGATGCATAGAGTATATCAAGCGGTGTACGCAGCTGCAGCATTTGCCCCCAGACTAGGCAGCGCCCTTGCTCCAGCCACTCTACTGCAAGGTCATAGCGCTTCGCAAGGATTGCAGCCACCGCTGCTTCAGATATGACGCCTTGTGCATCCGAAGTTAGACACTCAAATCGTCGCCAAACGGAGGTCCCTAGCCACACCGCTTCGGGAAGACGCAGCATGCAGTGACCGTATGCTTCCAGTGCATCAGATCCATCTATTATAGATAGCCACGCCCAAAGTTTTGCACCTCGAAGCCTGCTAATGGGGTAACCAGCTGGGGAAAGAGCTGCGCATTGTGAGTATAGCTTTGACTTGGCCAAATGCTTGAGCTCATTTGAGGCAATGAACAGGAGCATATACAGGGCGCCTAAACTTGCCAAGAATACGGCTCCTAAAGGATTGCCCTCTGATGTGAGCGTGTATGACCGCTTTTTACAGTCAATCGCCATATGAAGATGCTGTTGATCGCCTAGGCGATCAAACAGTAACTTGTGGGCGTTTCCTAGATTGCTCAGACGGCCCGGCTTGTCTGGATGATCGTCGGGGGTGAGTGCAACTGCCTGTGCCTGACAGTCAGCCGCCATACGAATGTGCTGTAGCTCGCCTAGTTGAGAGTCAAACAGTTTCTCATAAGCATCTCCTAGATCGCTCATCCGGGCTGGCTTGTCTGGATGGCCGTCAGGGGTGAGCGCGACTGCCTGTGTCTGATAGTCGACCGCCATACGAATGTGCTGTAGCTCGCCTAGTCGATCGAACAGTGTTTGGTAAGCGGCTCCTAGATTGTTCAAACGGGTTGGCTTGTCTGGATGACCGTCGGGGGTGAGTGCAACTGCCTTTGCCTGACAGTCGATCGCCAAATGAATGTGCTGTAGCTCGCCTAGTCGATCGAACAGTGTTTGGTAAGCGACTCCTAGATTGTACAGACAGGCTGGCTTTCGTGGATGACCGTCGGGGGTGAGCACAACTGCCTTTTCCTGACAGTCGATCGCCATGTCAAGATGCTGTAGTTCGCCTAGTCGATTGAACAGTAGGTTGTAGGCGCCTCCTAGATTGCTCAGACGGCCTGGCTTGCCTGGATGGCCGTCGGGGGTGAGCGCAGCTGCCTGCGCCTGACAGTCGACCGCCATACGAATGTGCTGTATCTCACCTAGTCGCTCAAACAGTGTTCTGTAGGCGTTTCCTAGATTGTTCAGACAGGATGGCTTGTCTGGATGGCCGTCAGGGGTGAGCACAACTGCCTGTGTCTGATAGTCGACCGCCATACGAATGTGCTGTAGCTCGCCTAGTCGATCGAACAGTGTTTGGTAAGCGGCTCCTAGATTGTTCAAACGGGTTGGCTTGTCTGGATGACCGTCGGGGGTGAGTGCAACTGCCTGCGTCTGACAGTCGACCGCCGTGTGAATATGCTGTAGCTCGCCTAATCGATCGAACAGTCTGTGGTAGGCGCCCCCTAGATTGCTCAGTTGGCATGGCTTATTTGGGTCATCGTCAGGAGTAAGCGCAACCGCCTGCGTCTGACAGTCGATCGCCGTATGAATGTGCTGTAGCTCGCCTAGTCGATCGAACAGTTTTTGACAGGCATTTGCTAGACTGCTTAGACGGTCTCTTTTATCTGGATGATCGTCGGGAGTGAGCGCGACTGAATGCGTTAGACAGTCGACCGCTGTACGGATACTCTCTAACCCGCCGAGTCGATCAAACAGAGCTTGGTGGGCTTCTCCTAGGCTGTTCAAGTAGCCTGGCTTGTCTGGATCACCGTCGGGAGCGAGTTTGACTGCTTGCGTTATACATTCAACCAGCATATAAACAGGACCAAGGTCGTCGAGTACCTTCGCAGTGGGCTCTGGTCCGCCTAGCCCATCACTGGAAGTCCGGTCGAGTGCCTTTTTGATATCGCGTGTAGTTGATTAAATCATTCTGCTACTCGTAATAGTGGAGAACTCACTGTGCTAACCTTGGCCACAATGTCTGAGCGTTCACCGTCCTCTTGTACGTCATTCGATCTCGGTTGCGCTGGGTCTCGGTTTTCGCGAAGCAGTTCAGTCAATGTTTCTACAGGTTTTGCACTTTCTAGTTGCTTAGTCATTTTGACTGACGCATCCTCCGCCCCCAATGCTTCTCGTTCAAAACGAGATATCTTCAAGTAAGTATCTCCACTACCGGTACTATTGTTGTGGTGACTCTATGAACATGTTTCAGAACTATGCGATGGCGAGCTTTTAAATATACGCATATATAGACGATACTCACATCCACATTCTCAATGCTACTCTTCCCAGCTTGTGTCATATCGCCTTGTAACAAGTGATTTGCCTGCGGACTCGGGCTATCAGCTATGATTTCTAATCAAGCTCTACTACTCTTGTACTCACTTTTGATACCCATGTAGTTCAAAATTTTAGGATATCAGCGCTATACGCGTAGTCGTCTTGGTCGGCAATCAAAGGGAAGGAGCTTACCGTAACAATCTTTGGTTCAGTCGGTGACAGTGATGAATATGCTGCATCGTTCTCCAATTTTGGTGCCGGGTCAGTCATCTGATGAGACGTATCTCTTCTTGACCTGGCGGCAGCAACTGTTGTTGTTTTATGCTGTGGGCGCGCTACATCGATGCAGTGCGTTACGTCGTTAGCACGCGTGCGCTCATCAGCCACAAGGCCGGCTACGGGACAAGTATCTTACTTAGGCGCCCGCTCCTCCTCCGCTTTCACGCCACCACGACCGCTTAAGCGCCAATCGTTACGATTCTCAATAGAAATTATAAAACATGATCAAGTTGATGGGCAAGAGTCGACGGTCGGGGAATAAACGTCCGGAAGTGGCGCATACACTCGAACAATACCAACCGGACGGGTATATCCTCGTACATACAACCACTAGAATGGTACCAGTGACTATTTGCAATCTAAAACGCTGGAGCGATTAGCAGTCTCTGTGTTTGTGTATGCCCCGTAGGTTTCGAGCCGCTGGGTCAGACCTGTGCTGGGCCATTCTGAAAGTTTACAACTGTAAAGTTCTGTTTCCATGCTTATTATAGACTCTGTTTGTACGCAGTCCCTCGGTTCTATACTCAACCGCCCCCCCTCTCCCGCACTTCTCTATCAGAACCTAGGCTAACTATGCGCATAAAATCGTTACTGGATAGCCACCGCAAATCCCATCGTAGTTCGGGATATTCTTCAATATTTTGTTCGCTTACGTTTTAGCTAGTTGATTTTATGCATGCGACCAAGTGCTCTCGGGAAAGCTGCTGGCCGGGCGATCTTGTATTCCTTAGGTAGATGTTCCGCCGTTTGTCATATGAGATTGTCATATGACATTATTTTACAATATATGACCAAAGTGGCCTTTATATAGCTTATATCACCTTGCTTGCCAAGGTCCCTCCCCCCCCAGAACTGTCCCATCAAAAAAATGTGGGGTCCAAGGGTTTTATTTGTAATCAAGTCCCTGACACTATTCAGATACATTCAGATGTTCGTGCCTTAAGTTGTAAAGTTGCAACTGACTAGATACCCATATACGACCAGGTTCTCCCAACCTCGGTAGACCATTGCATGGATTAACATAGTCTCAAAGCCATGTAATCAACGACTAGACTACGGGTTTACGATCCGGGTCTGTTCTCTTATGAATGATCCCAAACTGACTTATCCGTTTCTGGTCCCGCCCCGTCCTGCTGTCCAAGTTTTTCAGTCGTTTACTCTGTCTCCGAGCTCTGTGTAAGGGCGAAGACTCCGCCCTTGCCCCCTGCGCGATGCACAGATCTTGTCAGTGCTTCGAGGCTTAAATGAGCCTAATTTGCTAGGAATCAAGGCCCACATCGATTCCGGAGTAGACTGTCTAAGTTGTTATTCAATAGTAACAATGATTTCGAAGCATAAGAGCTCCTATGTATACATGATATGCAGGCCACGGGTGTAACGAGGCAAGCGCGTTGGACTCGGGTGCGCGCGGTTAGAGGAAGGAAGAAACGACTGGATTGCGCCGCAGGCGCGAGCGAGACTAAACACAAACCCGAATAGGGGCTTAGGGGCTAGGATTTGGGTTGGACCGGAGTTTAACGGTCTGAGCTCATGTATACGAAGTACACTGGGCTACAACTTCGCAGTATAAGTCCCTAGAATTCAAATGATTCCAAACCGTCGTGGCTAAATTCTACCTCCGTTTCACCTTACTGTTCCATGCGCCTAGCCCGCCGCAGGCGCTGGGGTGAGCGTGGTGGCGAGCTTGCTCGCCGCCACGCTCGCTCTAATTATTTAAACATAGGCATGATAATAGCCTACGATGACGTACCCTACGGTCATGGGCACCTACTGTAGTGACACCCATTTCGTTTCTAGACCGCAAACTTATCACGTTGTCTCTGCTTGCTAGCCGCATCGGTCTCTCTGAATCGGCTAAACCCACTTGTTCAACATGCTTGGTGCTTATATGCGCATATATTGTAATGTTCTATCGTGTCTAGTCTGGTATGTGACTGCCCGACTCGGCATAATCACTCCGGTCGTTTGCATACAAGACCTGGCACTGTCCCATACTGATTTCGTACTTCGAGGCCACCATTCCCAAGGTCAAGTTTATCATACACACTGTCAAGTTCTCACTCTCACCGTTGAAAGCACGCCCACCTCGAAAGCTTAGAGGTAAAAAGAAAAACACTGGCTGGGTTCGGCCTTAGCTCAAGGCATATACACAGGCTGATCGAATGGGCTCAGTAGACTACTGTTGTCACTATGAGCAGTGCTTGTTTTTATTTTGAAGCTTCTTGGTGCTGCGTGTAGGGATTTTTCTTTTCTTGGAATATATGTGTCTTTAGGGTTCTTTCTAGTTCGCGATTTAGTTTGATCACGATACATATTATCCATTTATATAGGACCTCAAGCAAGCAAGGTGAATCACCCGGTCACGGGTACTTATCAATGATTATCTAGACAAATAGTCTTCTTTTGACTTCTTGCGCGCTCGTAGGCTTGTCTTGCGGCGTCATCTGTGTTACCGTAGCAGCTACGTTACCGATTACACAAGCGCTTGCAACGCGAAGCCTCAACCCAAACTGAAACTCCCTCACCATCACCTCGACTTTTGCTGCTTTATTGCTCTTTTAGTTAGGCAATATGTGACTACTCGGACGCTAGTTGCGAACGAACTCGCTGGAGAATGAACACGACCCCAAATCTGTTGCTGTTTGCTTAGCTGCTTAGACACATCGCGTTCTCTGTTGTCTCATATCTACGTGAATTCGATCTCGACGACCTCTTCGAGCACCGCAGGAGAGCTGTCACCCATACTCTGCATTATGAATCACAGGAGAGGTGAGTGAGTTGCAACCGAACTACTAGGTCTCGGCTTGCTCAAGCGTGGCTTCCTCGTCGAAGATACCCGACCACCGTGTCCAAAACCGAGATGCCGACACCTCGACTGGCAGCAAGCGCAAGGTGGAACCGCTCGCCGAAGCCAATCTCGCCAATCTGCACAACAGAGCTAGTCCAAGGAAGCCCCGCGACGGCCTGGCCGACACTACTACTCCTCGTAGCCTTTTATGTGCGCAACAAACGGAAGAAAGCTTCCAGGATCCTGGTGCGACGACCCGCCTCTCTAGATCCACCCAGTTCTATACAACCGACAATACCTATTCCCGTACGACCAACGCTATCCTCGCGATCCCGACGCACCCGGACAGCCCGAGATGGACCGTCTCCTCGAATCTGAAATGCAGGCGACGATATTCTACGACCCTAACTTCGTCGAGCATTTCCTGAGCGTCGACTCGATCAGGCTACAGGCTGTACTTAAGGACCCGTGAAGACGGCCCTGACGCTCTACGATTCGATAACTACATCACCCGGGAACGCCAACTCTATAGCTCTATCCGCGAAGTACTTTTCATCGTCAAGGCATCCGCCGGCGGCAGCGAGGATACCGACCAGCTTCTCGATATCTCCACGGAACCTATCCTAGCTCACTACGACGATACGGCTGGAGTCAAACCCGACCTGGCGCTGTTCGAAAGGGCCGCTCGTCGCTGGGAGACCGTCAGGACGCCGATCGAGGTGAAGGAGCGGGCGACATACCTCAAGTCTGGGATGAAGTAGCTGACGCGGTACGCGCGGGCGGTGTTTGCGCACCAGTTGCGTCGTGGCCATCTATATGGGCTGGTCGTATGCAAGTGGGAGGCGACGTTTGTGCGAGTCAACCGGAACGGGATACTGCAATCGAAGCCGATGGACATACGCAGCCAGGAGTTTCGGGAGGTGTTCGCTGGGCTGATGATGCTGGACGAAGAAACGTTTGGATACGACACGGCGCTTATTGCTCAACCTGGGAGGGGCGGACGACTGGAGCTCTACGTGGACCTGCCTGATAGAGTGTTCCCGCCCAAGGAAGGAGCCGTAGCTAAGAAGAGCACACAACCTGGCACCCTTAGTCTCAGCAGCTGGCTCAGCGGAATACGGAAGCTGCCAACTCAAAAGTTTCGGGTGGTGGAGTGGCTGTGCCATCGCAAAAGTATTCGTGGACACGCATCGATTAGTTGGGGGTATGTTTCTATGAGATCTAAAGTGTGAAGATCGCCAAGTGTACGCCAGTCGAGATCTTTCTGGTGGCTGTCGAGATGATCACTGACATGTTGGAGCAATCAGAGTTTTCGTCACCAGAGTCTGAAAGTGACTATAGGACCAAGGGACCCCCACAACCTAAGCGCCGGTCGTGGGGGCTCTGGGTGGGTAGGGTGCTTCGAGATAAGATAGTCGGTCAATTATGTCAGCTGACGAAAACGATCACCTTTAGGATGGGCCGTTTTCGTCACTTTAATCTGCGTGGCACGCACCCAAGGACTCTAGAAGGTCGATTCGAGCAGCGCAGCCATTTCGAGTTTGCCGTTCCGCCACAGTAGTGTTCCCGAGCTGGGTCACCGGTGACGAGTTTGAAATAACGAGGTCACGGATTTAATATTCACCGACACAGGACTTAACTGTAAATAGTTAATACAAGCAAAAAAATCAAATTGTCTCAGACCGATTTCAGACCGCAGAGGTCTGCGTCTACCAGTCACGTCACGGTTAGGCGCGAGTGGAGGGGGGTCGGGGAGAGTGCGCCGAAGGCAAACTCATCCTCGTCGTTCTTCACCCTGCTACGAACTCCGCATCTTACATTGTCTAAATCAACGTTTAACCTATGGCTGAGCCGATCGAAGACACAGAATACCTAGGATCTGGTGCTGACCTACCTAACTTGGCTCCGGATCTCGGCGCCACAACCTTGCCGTCTGCTCGATCATACGGCTCCTGGGCAGCGCAGGCTCGGGAGGTTCTTGTAGAATCGGTGGCTCTAGGAGAGGTCGTCTATATGCGTGCAAGGGTGTGCCCTTTTTGCGCAAGTGTCATACGTTGCCCAACGAGCGACCAGTCGCTTGTCGAGCACATGAAGTCCGGCGCATGCAGAGCCAAACAACAAGATCTAGAAGCTGAAATACGAGGCGCCGGGGCTGAACCGGAGCCGCTGGATGCACGGCCAGACTTACCTACAAGGTGAGCATACACATATTTTATATCTTCTGTGGATCAGCAGCTAAAACAGAGCCAGCTTGGCTGTCCAAATCCCTCAAAATGCGCCCAATTATTCATTACATGTCCTTCCGGCGGCACAACTGGCGTCGATTCGATGCCACGGCTCTGAGTTTGTGTTGTCTGAGAGCTTATGGTCTCGCTTTCCGTGGCACCTGCTGGACCCCACTCACAGTGGGAACAAATCTCTTTCGTTCTACATATGTGGCATGAACCGCGACGGCGATCGCGTATTTGTGCGGAGCCATACCTGCTCAGGAGTCGTCTCCACGCCCGGAGGTAGCTCATGCAACGCTTGCATCGACGCGGTCAGGTCCCGGGGGTTTCAACAGGTTATTCAGCGAGCAACAACGGAGACACCGGCGAACGGATTAAATATCAAGTACTATTCACACCGACAGGTAGTGGACCTGCTAGACACCAAGGAGGAGAAACTAAAGCGATATCGTCTCAAGGTAAGTACACTACACCTTGAGTATACAGCTAGCTATTACAAAACGTGGCTCTTACAAATGTTTTCCTTTTTTCGCAGGGAATCGAGGTGAACCGCAATGCGCAGCGGCTCCTAGGGAGGTTGAGCGACCACAAGCATCTAGTCTTTGCTCTAGCTCAATCAGACGACGTAGCAGTTGGCCGTATAGTTCGGGTGGCGATCCGCCAAGGCTGTGGCGTGCGGGCCATTGTAACTCGGATTGGACAGGCCCGGGAGGGGTTGTATCATTGTCAGCACTATTTGGTGCGCATTTTGTAACAGTTCTCCGGGTACTCTTACTAACACTGAATGTTAGAAGAAGGATATTGATGTCGCCCTACTGGTACTGCGGATTGGCGGGCCACGCTTATTGTACGCATTATCAAAGGCTACAAATCTTCCAAGTCTCTCTACAGTGTACCGGCATTCAGAGCGATCCTACCTGCAGCCGTCTATTGCATTCCCAACTATGGACGAAGTTTTAGCCAATATACTTAGTATCTGTGGACCTGCCTTCATCGCCGAACTAGGTATTCGAGGATTTTCGATTCTGATTGACGAGCTTACCCTCGAGGAGCGCCTTAGATATAGTATCTTCTTGGACGCAATCCTAGGCCTATGTCGAGAGCACGCTGGCGTCTGCAATGTCCAAAACATGACTGGCCGACCTATTTCAGACTTTTATCACATCAAAGACCTCCTTGATGCTGGGGAATGTCACCGGGCCAAAGAAGCGACACTTATTGCATTAGCTCCATTTGGGCGCACTAACTATGGTCCTATGGTCATCCTAGTCTCTGGGACTTGTAAGACCGAAACTGTTGGGGTGCAGCAGGCTCTCATCAAGCTTGTGAGCGACGCTTGGGCAAAGTCGCCACATGGTGAATCAGCGCTTGGTCCGGTCTGGTCTATTGCAACAGATGGCGATGCACGTCGACGGCTGGCCATTCATGACCTTGCTATGATCCGAAGGCTCCGTCCCAGCTCTCCTATCTATCCACAGCTATGTAATCTTCCATTACTCAACCTAATGTGCGGAGATGGCGATATCACCCATGACGGTGATTTCAAACATGAGGAGAAGTGTATGTTTCAATTACTCATATTGTGCATTACTGCGGTTGTCAAAAGTTCGTGCCGATCAAAAAATAACCGGCGAAGATTCAAAAACGGTATTTCAGCTAAATCTCGGGAGCGAGAGCAGCTACCAGAAATGTAAATGCATAGTCGTACTCAGCTAATTTATGCGAACGTTTCCATGTATATATGACCTAAATAGCGATACTTTTGCCTGCACACCCAGTCAAGGGGGGTATACCCCTAAACGTAAAGCAA
>WSTH01001105.1:0-14660 GCA_019616345.1 Ceratobasidium sp. 395
ACCCAAGCCCAGGCGAGCTCGGACGACTCGGACCGGGAGGCGGAGCTTGCGAGGAGGGTTCGGGCGGCGGGGGCGATTGGGTCAGCGGCGGTTCGTACGCCGGCGGGAGGTGGACTTGGGTCGCGCATGACGAGAAAGAGATTCTGATCTATGGCAAATAATCTGGCATGTTCTCCTGTTTTTAATTCACATCCTCTGGGATTATGTAACGGGAGCGCTTACCCCCAGGGGGATCATCGTGTGACATCATGGGTCAGATTGCACGTGAAATCGCGCTATTGGGACCTCGCGGCAGATAAGAGTGTCGTGTGCTGGCACCCTTGCTCCAACTCTCTGATACAAAGTGCCTCACCCGACTCTCGCCCTCGTACCATTTAAATCATGTCGGATAGCACGCCTCAGCAGCCCAGGTCGGTGACTGTCACTGCATCGTGATAAGTTCTCATTCTGACCGGGCTTGCCGCTACCTGTAGCAAAGTTAATGGCCAGTACCATTCCCTGAAAGGAACAGTTGTCGAAGTGGTAGGAACCACTTTGTGTCTGGGGTTATCTCCGCTCACTCAGCGGTGAACTTGATTTATAGATTGGAAACCTGTTTGGTTGGGCAGCCTGGACGCAGTCTGGGAAAGAGGAGCACGCTGCAGGTTTGTAGAATCTCTGCTAGGGATATATCACAAGCTTATCTGTATCTTGTGCCCTAGGTGAAGCGGAAATTACGGCGGCACAAGCTGAGGCCTATGCTGAGGGTACAATCGACCGCGTTGTTGGCCGCAAGGACGCGATAGTTGGCGCCATTGTGGGAGACAAAGCGCAACAAATTGCGGGTGAGTTCGCGCCACAAATCAGTTTACAACCATTGTTCACTAATTCATCCGGATCAGGTAATGCTCAACACGACAAGGGCAAAGCCCAAGCTGAAGCAAATGCTCCCGCCTAAGCGAAGAAAGCATCCGAGACTACTTATTCTGATATAGTATTGAATACTGCCTAAATTGTGTAAATATTCTCATCACCTGCAAAATTGTCAAAAATCTCCGAGAGTCTTGGCCGTACTTCCAGTGGGTCAAAGAAAATGACCGAAATTCACGCGCATATGGACTGATAGCCGTTTACCTAATCTGAGCGCTGGTCCCATTTCAGCACAGCCTTGATGGGCAAGAATCCGATCATACGCGGACCACTGGCGGCCACATAACACCACCACCAGCACGTTGCTGAATGACTCTCTAAACTTGACGGCCACTGCGGAGTCCGAACTGCAAGTATGGCAGAAAGCTCGAATCAAATTGAAGGGACGAATTTCCCGATTGTGCAAAATCGCGATGAGAGCGAAACGGTAAGTGGAATTATTGTGTCGTACGATCCGGGATGGGATGAACACTATTGCCACAGGCGTTATCCAAAATGATTGCCGTACTGATTGAACACGGGTGCCCCGACGCTAGTGAATCACTCGATCTTAGCCAATGCGGAGAACGTCCCGTCGCGTTTGGGGGTTTTGGTGACATCTATTATGGAAAGACCAAGGATGGGACACCAGTCGCGATCAAATGCGCCAGGATCAATGTTGACGAGATGATAAAAGATAGTACTTTGAAGGTACGAACGGGGTTTGTTCTAGAGGGTGCGGCTGAAATTATCACTTTTAGGACGTCGCTAAGGAGCTTCATGCATGGTCGAAATGTAAACACGAAAACATTGTGGAACTTATTGGCCTCACCCGATTCCGAGGACAGTTGGCTACCCTTTCCCCCTGGATGAAGAATCGGGCACTACCGCAATATCTAGTACAACATCCGGACGCCGACCGGTTCCAGTTGGTAAGCACGGTGTATGCTTGAATGGCCCGCTAAGCTCAATTCATCTGGTAGTGTCTCCAAATAGCGACCGGTTTGGCATACCTTCACGATTATGGGATGGTATGTCCCTCCTTTATTTAAATATATATATTAAGCTAACAGTCTATGTAGGTTCATGGGGATGTCAAGGGCGTTCGTGAAGTATTCCCATTCCACGAATGCCGCATATCTGACTCGAAACCTAGTGGAATGTGTTGGTTTCCGAGACCGGTTCCGCCCAACTCACCGATCTTGGCAGCACGAGGCTTAAGGATGCGTCACTCCAGTTCACGTCAGGCACTAGTACGACAGCATTATCTTTGCGTTGGGCGGTGAGCTATGAATATCTATGAGAGTGATATTGAACCGGACTAACACGATGGTTGTAGGCTCCGGAACTCCTTGGTGGTTTGTCGTCGTATAGTGCTCAGGCTGATGTTTACGCTCTCGGAATGGTGAGCGTAACTTTTCGGTTCTCGACGTTCTTTTAGTTTACATGCTGGCCCTCAGACTATACTGGTACAAACCTGCCCATCGTCTTCGCTGTTCATGCTCTGACTGTGAATAGGAGGTTATGACAGGAAAAGTTCCATACGAAGGTCAAACGGACCTTGCGGTGTGTGGCCTGGTTCTTGCGAATCGCAGTTTCCCTTTGCGGCCCGGCAGCACCTTCCCGAATGATTTCCGAGGGAATTTGTCCTGGTATCTTCTCCTGTCTTGCTGGACATTCGAGCCATCAGAACGACCGAATGCTAGTCAATTGGTTCAGCGGGTAGGAGAACCATTACTAAGTACTCTCCACTGCCGTGTTGATCACACTCCCAATTTTCAGCTTCGGGGAGTAAACGATACTCCATACGAGGAGAGGGGTATGTGAATGATATCGTTGAGCTAGATTACACCTGACCGGATCGCTTGCAGAAACGGTTGGTCGAATACCGTGGTATGACCGGGCATGGTCTACCGGTAAATGACCCCCTAGCTCTTTCGATGTCCCACCTCAACACTGTCCCTTCGTGTTTTGTAGCACAACGAAATGCTCTATCAGCTTTTCATCTCTTTCAATTCACTGTCATTGAACGCAGCCAACCCGAAATCCTGAAACGGGGTACGTATATGGCGTCAAGTTCGGTATCTGGGATTAGCTTGAGCCGGATCGCCTGTGCCGCTTGGGGTTGTCAAAACCTTGCATGTGATTGGTTCACTTTCACCGTAGGAAGTCGCGGGATTTCGGATCGATCCAATGGACTGTATCGGATTTTCTGACAGTCCATGCGGGATTTTAGGAGAGTCCCATGAAAATACGAGTCCAGGCGAGTCCATTTTTGCTCACCTGTCAGAGGCTTGACACCGCGTTTGGACTTCAGAAGGTCCACGTCAGGGATTTAATTCAAAGTCCGGGACCGAAGGAAGTCCCTCAGGATTTTGATTAAGTCCAAACTCGGTGTATATAGATCAGCTGTGAAAATCGATGTATATAAAGATAAGTTCGTCGTGTAAAAATACATGTGCGGTATCATTGGTGAAGAGCTGCGAGAAACTACGAAATACAACGTATGATGGGATGAGTTGTGAAACGAAGAGGAAATAATAAAGAATAAAGAATAAAGAATAAAGAACGAATTGAAGGGAAGGGGGAACGAAGAATAGAAACAGATGCGAATCAAAGAAATAATGGCGTGTTCAGTCAATGTCTGGGTCGGCAACCCCAGCATCATCATTGAACTGCGTGCGCGCACCTCGAGTACGGTCGACAATCCCCCACGTGGCCCTACCGCCGACCCTTATCCTTCCTACGGCGGCATCCACTGCGCCTAGGTGGATTAACTCGGGACTGTTGAGTCGGTTGTAGGTAACGATGGGGTTCTCGGGCTTCGAGGCGTCGACCCCCTCGGTATTACAGTCTTGAACCATGGCGAGTAGGTATTTCGCTCGTGTGTTCCTTCTGAAATACAGTTAGTAAAGGTCGTATAAAAATATGTTCAGTAACTTACTCGTGATCCCGAATGTACTCCACATAGTATACGTCCGTTAAGCGAGCATAGTACACCCTACGCTGCCCCCGGTATGGTAGCCGTGGGCGGCGCGCGTTGCGATCTGGTAACGCCTCGTACTAGGAGAATCAAGCCGTTAGTCGCGAGCAATTGAGAGTGCAAGGCTCGTACCCGTATAAAAGAGTTATCACGGTTGGTCTGGTCTGCACGAATGAGGCCTGCCGTCCGGATTCGATCCCCCATGCTCGCAATACGAAATTTGCCGTAGCGCACCAGCGTATCCCAGGCAATGTTCTCGACAAGCTCCTCGTACGTCAGCGGCGGCCCCTCTTCGGGCAGAGGCCCCTCCGCGACCCCGAAGTATCTTGTAAAGCGTCGCTTGAGATCTTCGGCAACTCGTGGTACGCGCTTCACCGGTTGACCGAGTATATAGTCCTTATCTTGTGAGGGTTTACAATTTAGTAGCCTTACATTGAATATTGGATTTATGCACTTACAATCTTCGTATATCGTCTCTTTCGTCGATATGAGCTCGCCATGCTGAAGGGTTAGGTTAGTAATCGGTCTCACAAGCTCGGGCATATCGTGTACGACCGCCACGATCTGCATCTGCGCGCGTCGTCTGATGAAGTTATCCATGCAGTCGTAGGGTCGCAGTCGGTTGAGGAGGGCTGGTCGGAGGAGGTAGCCACAAAAACGCTCCATAACAAATGACCAGGTCCCATGAAGGGGACCAGTGCGGCGAATGAAGTACGCCATATGTAGCAAAGCATGTGTCGTTACCATGCACATCGGGAGCCGATCGGGCTGATATCGATAATACAACCTGATCACAGGAGACGCATGAGAAAAATACCGTATAAAATATTGATATAATACTCACCTTTCATAATCTTGTACCCATGTATTAACCTTCTGCTCGAGCCTGTCGACCTCCTCGTTCGATATTTCCATCTGAAGGCACCAAAGCACGATCTCGCGCATGTCGAGGAAATGCCTGGGTTGCTTGTGAGCGGACGAGAAAAATGGGAAACGAATAAACATACCGATAATACACCCGATTAAGCCGACCGTTGAGAACAATCGGAGCAACGAATAAGAACCAAAATGCGTACGCGTCGGCTTTGTACAAGTTCATGTCTCGATGGATATCGGGTAACGTACCCACGAACTGTGCCGGTATCGTACGCGTCGCCTCTGCTGACAGCTGTCCAATTTTTTTCCATACATCATTACCTAGGTGGTAAACCTCAGGGGTCCTGATCCACTTGAATTCGTTCTTCCATAGCATCACCATGTTCGGCACTAAGTTTTCGAAAATCAAATGCATCAGTTCGTACGGCGCGCAACTCGCGAGGTCAATAGACCCTAACTCCGCAAGTACCGGTCGTCCGCTGATACCGGTGTCTTGTGCAAGTGCCGCTCGCGCGACGGGTTCTGCCCGGTCGAGGTCGTTGTAGGTTCGCATGTACGATTGGTGGGTTCGCGGGATCAGGGGCCCGGGCGGAAGAACTTCGTCGCCTGGAGGAGTCCAGGGAAAATAATGGTGGATCTTGGTTGCAAGTTGGCAAGGCGTACCACGGATCAAGCACGCTCGACAAGGTGTGATTCCAACATGACCCTTCAACATTAGTAGCTTCGAAATCGCGGGAATATCGCCAAACAGAATAATAAGAAAAGCGTGCAAATCAAACTTGAGCCCAGCGTCGTTAACAAGCTCTTCAGCAAGAGCCACTCTACTCGTTTCGACGCCGGCCGCGAGCTCTAGGAGTTCCTCGATCAGGGGGACGAGGAAAGAATTGATATCCTTACATTCCGTTGGCCCGGGAATGACACCGACGCAAATAATGTTGTGGAGGCGATACCGAATCGACTGGTGTAGGTTATAATTAACCAAAATGAGTGGCCACGCAGTTGATTCCCCTTTGTGTCGCCGTTTAAAAAGACTAAAACCATCAGTACCAAGTCCTAACGCGATGTCGTCGGGCTTGTCGAAAAACTTGTAATCGCTCTCTTCAAAAACTTTCTTTGTCCGCAGCGTCCGATAGAGCGAGCCATCAAACACGTCCGAGATCTTACCGGGGTTCGCGGCTCGATACTCGTCGTGCTTGACACGATGCCGCATCTTCTTGACCATGTCTCGACTCTGAAAAAGGCCGATCAGCTGAGGTATTAGAGGGGTATAGTGGAAGTAACGGCGCGGCTTCCCCGCTGCGTTATACCGAGGACTGTTACATTCGGGGCAACTCCGCAGGTCGCGGTACTTGCCAAGATAACAGATGCACGACTGGACGCAGCAATGGTATGATCGGGTCTCCAGGTTGTTGGACAGAATTTTGAGGCGGCGCCATGCGACAAAATCACTTGGAAGTCCGAGTTCCTCGCATGCGTGCCGGCGTAAGTCTTCATACGTCTCGCGGGAGAAGTGTGTGCGCAGACGTGCAGCCAAAAAACTAAGTGTCTTGCGATCGCGAGGTGTTAAATGCCGGTTAACTAATATCGTAACATCAGTTCGATAACAGGCAGCTATTTAATTGTAGTACAACTCACAAATGTCTACCCATTCCTCCTCAGCGAGGTCTCCAAGGTGATGCCTCAGAAAATCCCAAAGTTCCGCGTTCTCCATGTCCGGCTCTTCGTCGGCATCGAGCCCTCGCTGCCCGTCGTCTTCATGGAATTCCGGGTTCGCTTCTCCGGCGGCGGCAGCGGCGGCGGCGGCAGCAGCAGCGGCGGGTACATCGTCATCGTCATCGGACGGTATTTCGATATCGTCCAGGGCCTCTACGTCGCTGTCCCAGTCTTCGATTGTTACCGGTCGGCGTACGTACGCGGGCGGTGGTCCAGCAGGTATTTCTAGATAGTAAGATAAGAATAGATGTCATTGAATGAGCAGTAATACTACGTACCGGGGGGTGGGACAAATAGGTCGTCCTCGTCGTCCAAATTCATGTTGACATCGTCCATTTCTATACGAGTAAATACAATATGAATTAGCCATTACTTTTGAACGCGAGCACACACTCACGGATATCTTCGCCTTCTAGCGCAATCAGCGCCTCCAAATCTATGATATCAAAGTCGTCCTCATTGTCGGGGGCAGCGCCGAAAGGGGGACCATCGTGGTCCGGAGCTAGGTCGCCGCGAGGATCATCCGGAGCCGGAGGATCGTTGTCGAGAGCCATGGGCTCGTCATCGGGGATTTGCGGGGCATCGGGAGCGTCGTGGGGGTTCTGCTCGTCGTCGCCAAGAGCTGGGCCGCCGTCGTCAGAACCGGAGTCCATTTCGACATTCTCGGCCCCGTCGACCAGATTGAGGTAGGCACCGACATCCGCTCGGTAACCTCGCATGTGGTCGCGGATTGTGCGGTCGCTAAGGTCGGCCTTCCCGCAGTGGGGGCAAATGGCCATGATGGCGGAGAGTCGGGGGGTGCGGTGTGGGCATAGTGGTCACGGTCAAAGGTAAGTATAAGTCGATCGAATTCAGGGTATGACTTAGCGCTGACGGAAAATCAGGCCCACTGTCACACCCTGACATGATCGGCACCTCACTGTAACCACGACGTTGCTCTGGACCCGGCCACGACTTCATTCTGGGCGTCCCAACCACAGTTCGCTGCCCCAACAGCCCTGCTGGCTGCCAGCGTAAGTCTCGATATTCACGTCGACGTATTCTAAAACGCTAAATTTTAGGTTAATGGTGCCATTTGGGACGGGCCAACGGCGTACGTATTCATTATACGTACGTCGCGACACATAAAATGCATCAACGAATTATTTTGTATGTCGAACATCTGGTCGCCGACTCATTCGGTAAGTACAACTGCCTTATCCGCCATCGATCCCGATCGCTACAGCTGATGAACACAGGACGTGAGCTCCGGTCGGTGTGAGCATGCCCCCTCGCCGCGACCATCATGTTCACCGAACAAAATATCCACGGCACCTCGCTCTGGTACTTCCTGATGGTCCTGAGAGCAACGATGATCGTTCGCCTTGGCCCGGAGGCGCCTGTCGATTCGTTTGAGATGTCGGAGGTCGAATATCGACGGGCCGTCGAGGCGATCGAGCCCAATCAAGTATTCGGCGAGGCGGATGCGGACGCCTCAGCGCTCCATCATCATTTCGTGCGGTACATTGTTAAGAAACACGAGTCCCAGACGACCCTGGACGGGTTCAAGAACGAGATTTCGTACTTTGACGCGCATATCGTCCATTTTAAAATGTCCGGCGTTGACCTGGGAGTCACCTTCGATCGGGACGAGCTTGGCCTGGCTCGAACCGGCTTGCTTTTTGGCGAGCCGCTCCTCCACAGCCTCGACCCTCCGTTACCCGAGCCTTGGCTCAGGGCTGCGAAATTCATCCACCTCGTCATGAGAAAAACCCGCTTTGTCTACGATGAAGGATCGACGTCACACAAGTTCTTTCGTACTTGCGACGTACGTCTTTCCTCGCTCCTATCACGCCACGCTAACCGACTCTTGCAGGATATAGGCAAGCTATTTTTGAAGGCCGGCGTCATCAGTTCGTTCGACATCTGGCAATTCGTTCCTAGCCTGGATCAGCCGGAAGGCTATCCAGTTGCTCTTGTGCGGAAAACTTAATGTTCGTCGTGAATCTGCTTGTTCTCTCATTCATTGTACCCTCCCGCTAAATCGAATTCATCAATCATGAACGCTTTTTTGCGTGAATTGAGCCACGAGGCACGACTAACTTGCAGATCGATGGCGCCATTCAAAACAGTCCAATGTACGTATTTATTATATGTATCTCGCTACATGGATTGTTCATCCGCCCGATGCTCGCTTGGTAAGCAATATCAACTTAACCTACCTGATTTCCGCTAATCGTTATTAAAGCCTGCTGGGCACGACCTTCTGTTCGTAACGATCACCATGTACGCCGCGCAACCTCCCCGCCCATCTAGCCTCTCGCTCTTCCTACTCATGGCTTGGGCGACGGCGCTCGTTCGCTCTGAGGCAATCAATACGCCGGAGGCTCCTCCTGAGCTGTCAGAGGCCGAATACCGTCAGTTCCTCGAAAAGATAGAGCCTCGACAAGCGTTTGATATAGTGGACGCACAACTCTCCGAGATTCACGATGGATTTCTGCAGCATATCCTGCTCAGACACGAGTCAAACACAACGCTTGATGGGTTCGCGAATGAGGTCGCGTATTTTGATCGGGTCTGCGCCTATGAAGACTCGACCGGCCGGGACATAGGAGTCCCTTTTGACGGGGACGAGCTTGGCCTGGCCCGCTCTGGATTTTCGTTTGGCAAATCGATCTTCAACAGCCCGGAAACTCCGTTGTCTGAGCCGGTATTTAGGGCGGCGAAACTCATCCATCTCATTATCAAACGGATGCCCAACCGGGATGACCGGAAGGCTACCCCACTGACGCCAATTCTTGACGCTTGCGTGGTAAGTCCCACGTATTTTGCGTCGCCCTCAGCGCTGATCCATTCGTCTAGCACGTCAAATCGCTGTTTATGGCAACCGGCATTCTCCCCATGCCACCTGCCGAGGATATACATGCCCTCATACGTGGGCTCGCGCGAGTTGGTATCCCCTTCGTGTGAGCTGCTTACCTACCGTCGTTGTTTTAGGGTCGGCTCGTTAGGATCCATCTCCCATATCTGCATTTCTGTTTCTTCACAGCGGACGCTCTTGTTCTTATCCCCTCTCCCACACCCCATGTACCCCGCCACACGCTGTCCCTTAGGGAACTTTGACTCTCAGGCCACCTGCCTGTTCCGCCACTCCTGCTCCAGTCGTTACTATCTCCATCATCAATTGTTGTCACGACCAGTGTAACTCGTTCCTTTCCTTGTGTACTTATCTTTCTCAATCCAGACTGTGCACACTTATCATACCCTTCCCTCGCGCCGAGAAGAAGTTGAATGAGTTGTTACAAATATTATCGCATTTAAATGCTCAAACTCATGCACATTTCAAATACACGAGCGGACGCCCAGGCACTCGGCGAGTCACGCTAGCACAGCCACCCTCTCTCGATCTACACTTCACCACGACCACAGCCGGCCGACAATCACCCTCATGGCGCGATACGCATGCTCATCTCCACGGTCTATCAGCCGCGCTTCAAAATGTGCCTGCCGGAACTTGCCCCAATACCCCAAGATTTCTTCGTTTGGCCTGGTGCCAAACTTGGAGCCAAAAGTACGTATTTTCCATTTGTGTTATCCCGCACCAAATACGCTGATACCCTCCGCCCATCTGTTATACGTACGGAGCTCGCGTCATTGCTCCGGCCGCCATTGTTCTCTGATTAGCCCGCCGAAACGCCGCGACCAAAGTGCGTCATATCAACCTGTGCACGGGTGAGCCTCGTGCGTCCATTATATCGTCACACGAGGTTTTTGAATAGCTAAATCGTCTCACTACGCCTAGCTAACCATCGATTGGCAAGTCCAACTCCTTGCCTCGTGCTGGGCAAGATCCAGCCGCCAGTCTCAAGCGATAGAAAACCGCTACGCAGGTTCGTCAATTAACCCACCGACCACCCATTCATCCTTCACCTTCCTCCTCTCCCCAACCGAAAGACTTGGCTGTTTCAAAAGCTTACCGTCATTGGATCATTGAATTTACAGTTCTTATACTTCAACGCCATTCATTTCATGATACGCTTCATAGCACGTCACTCACCGAAGATCAACAGATATGGTAGCCAGGTATGTTCGGTCACTAAGTTGCAGGTATCACACTAAACTCGATCAATAATATACAGACTTTGTTATGGAGTACATCCACAGCCGCAACTTCATCCATCGCGGCATTGAGCTGGATGACCCCCTTATGGGCATCGGCAAGCGCGGCAACCAGGTACGCAGCGTTCGATGAAGCGTTAAGCGTATCTTTAACGCCTTTCAATTAGGTTAACGTTATTGACTGTGGCCTAGCCAACACAGGCCGCGGCCAGGAGACCTACCTGCACATCCGGTGCCTCTCACCGGGACAGCGCAGCAGACCCCCAATAGCACACATCTGGGAAGCGGTAAGTCAAGCGCTCAATTTTCCCACCCATGTTGCTTATTTTGGGTAATGACACAGGTACGTTACATGCGGCCCCTCGTCAAGTACCGGCAACGCCTCTCGCAAGCCATCCCGTCTCCGGTGTGGGGCTTGGGGACGGCACGCTGGAGTGTCATCCACGACTGTATTATCCTAGTCTCTAGGATTTGTCCGTACCCATCGTTGAATCTTACGCCCCAGCTTGGAGTCGGTTAGGCGAATCGGACCGCCAAGGGCATGAGACTAAGTCCCTCTGAGAGGTACGCGGCCGATGTTGGCTTTTCATTGAATGTATGCGCCGCTTCTACCTTTTGTTCTACTGTTGATTCCTCCCCGTGCAATCCTCGTTTCGTTTAACCTGTTTGCTTGCTATACTTGCATGTAACCGTGATACCTCACAAATACACTCGTTCTCATTAATAACCGTCTGACATACAGTACACATGCAAGCGTCGAGCTAATTAAAATTGAAAATCTATGCAAAGTAAAATGCCCGTCACATTTGTCAGTTTCATTTAAAGTGCCATGGACTTTTGGTGAATCCGTGGGACTTTTAGCAGGTCCAGAACCTGTATTAGTAAGTGGCACTCAATTAAGTCCCCCGCACTTGGACCCTGGCCTCACTCGTTTAGCTCAGTTTCAGACAGCCTTTTCGTGCTCTTTACCACTCGTTCCGTGTTCGTTCGACCCCCCACCACCTCTGCTTTCCTCCTCTGATTTCGTCGCCGCACCTATGCCGAAAGCCTCCTTCAAGGATATCCAACTCACACTCCTGAAGGAGTATGGTGAGCGTGCTCTATTTAAGCGCGCGCTCCATAATACTAATCATCTACGATGTACAGGCCTTGCGGTAGAGGTATCGGACGACGGAACCTTTGACATCAAGGAGAAAACAGGCCGGGGCGGTGGCCTGCCGGTCAGGAAGAGCCGGGCCATCAAGGTTCACGCTACATCGGATCCAGGTGGCTCGGTTAGTCGTGGCCAGTTTAACTTGCAGTCGATGATGCACCTAAGCGACGCCGACTACAAACTGGTCTGCGTGAGTGTATTACCCTTCCCTCGCGCTTATGCTAACAACTCTACGAAAATAGAACAGTGCTAAGGAGGTTATTAACCAAACGCGTAGGATCAACAAGGACTTGTCTTTCCAGAAGCAGGACCCGAATGTCATAGAACTTTGCGTTGACAAGGTACGTATGCTAACTATTATTTACTTTTACTCGTACTCTCTCGTACTAACACACACGTTGCTCGTCATTACAGCTTATCGAGAGACACCCGGAACTACATGCGTACGACCTATACGGCCGCTGGGGACCTCGCGCCTTCTTCAAGAAACTCTTACGGACCTCGTCTTGCAAAGCGAATGCCATATCAAAGCTGGAGAAAGACCTGGCAAAACTGGAGGCGACTGTCAAAGAAGAGCAGGCGCGTAATCAACCGGCAGGCGGCGAACAGGCGGTCGTGCCCCAGGATGCGGTTGCTTCAGGAGCAGCTGCAGAGCAACAGGCAGCCGCGCCGGCAGCAATGCCTGCCAAGAAGAGGGGTAGGCCGAAGAAAGTGAGGTCGCCCGAACTAGAGAGTAAACCGGTCATCGATAGTGCGCCGGCTGTCGCCGCTCCACCCGCGCCCAACGGCGCGCCAGCCACCGTCGCTCAGCCCGACCCAGGAGTTGTCGCTCAACCCCCTCCACCTGTTATCCCGGAGCAAAACAAGCCCGCTCCATCGGCCCCCACCCAGTCCGCACCACCAGACCAACCGGCGCCTCAAGTCACGCCAACTGATCCAACCCAAGTAGAGCCCGCGGTCCCACGAGAAAAGATTAGCGACGGCGAGGTGATCGACATGGACCTTCACGACGAGCCGTTCAATATAGACATGACGATGAACTCGGTGGTTCACGATCTCAGCCAGTTCTCTATTCGGAAGGGTGCTGGCAAGAATTCAGCGGGCGATATCATTGAGATAGGTAATGTCATTTAATTTGATAAGCATATATGCGCACGCTAACGCTTACTTTGAGGCGACGATGATGACGACGATGACGACGACGATGGCGGGAAATTCGACATGGCTTTAACGATGAATAAACCCACCCTCAAGCCCGCCACCAAGCCTACCGCCAAACCCACTGCCGAGACTACTGAGTCCACCGTCGAGCCTACTGTCGAGCCTAGTGTCGAACCCACCGCCGAGTCTACTGCAACCTCTCACAACGCGCCCCCCGCCACCTCCGTATCGGCTCCCGCCCCGGACTTTGTTGCCCCAGGCTCCCCATCCCCCTCTTCTGTAGTCCTGCCAAGCACGGTCTCGGTCCCAAGCAACGCGCCTGACACTCGAGTCTTGCGCAAGCGCGCTACGAAGGACGACCCCCCTGCGCCACCCGCTGCTCCGGCGGACCCGAGCATTGTGACTCCAAAGGACAATGCCGCTTCGAGTGCGCTCCTCGCTGGCCCTAAACTCACCCCGACTACGCCTTTTATGTCTACTCCGACCGCCATCGTCGATTCAGATATCATGTGGCACGGTATTCTCATCGCGCCCGTTGAGATGAACGCAATTCGTTTGGCCGCTAAGCACCAAGTCCAGGGCGGGAGACCCATGAGGATGGCACCAATATTTGACGGCTTGATTGCCAAGTTCATGGCCAACCCCGAGTACGACCCGTCCTCTGAGCCCGATGCTCCTCCCGAGCCTCCTGCCCCGATCAAAGGTCGTCGTCGCGGCCGCACCGTTGCCCCTACTACCGCTGCTAATCCGAACGTCCCGGTCGAGATTCCACCCGTTACGGAGCAGCCCAAGGCTCAACCTAAGGCGCAGCCTAAGCGCAAGCCGAAGGTGAAACCAGTGCCAGAGCCCGCACCCGCACCCGAGTCTGAGCCTGAACTCGCCAGCGACGAGCATACCACCGACAAAGCTGCCCCGGACGCGAGCGACGCTAATGGCATGGAGGTCGATACCCCCGCAGGTGAAGGGTCAGGCGGTCAGAAGGGTAACGGGCGTCAACAGGCAGCAAAGGGTGGCGCGAAAGCAAAAAGTAACGCCGCAGTACGTTATTAGATGTTTTTTTTAGTATGTTGTTAACGCGTATTGCACCCTCCAGGCTACAACGACTAAGGCTTCCAAGGCTCCGAAAGAGCCAAAGGTTCCCGCAGCTCCCCTTCGTACCAGTGCTCGCACCACTCGAGCCAACCCTGGGACTGGTTAGGAGCGTGTCGGTTACGGCGATGCACGCTAGTTCCTTCCGCAAACATTTTTTTTTCTTTCTCTCTATACTTGATTCTCGCTCTCGGACTTTTGCGATGTTGATGCTCACGATGCTGATGTTTACGGTCCCGATGTTAGCTACGCCAGAATAATATGATTTTATGCGCATACACCTGGTGGATTGAGTGATACGGGCGACGTGGACTTAAATAGTAAAGTCCGCGAGTGGAACAAGCGAGAAATCCACGAGGACTAATTATAAGTCCACGAGGATGACTAATTATCAGTCCATGACGGTGACTGATTATAAGTCCACGAGGAGAACTAATTATAAGTCCATGAGGAGGACTAATCAAAAATCCTATTGGACTGATACAAATTCCCCTCGGTGTTAAGCGACGGACTTTCGGCAAAATCCTTGGAGTTCTATTTAGTCCAAAACGGGACTATTCGAAATCCACGGGACTTATTCAGATGCCGGCCCGTGGACTGAAACGGCAGTTTTTGGACTTTCAGTGGACCCTACTGGATTTTCCATACTAGGCGTTGATGTTGTGACGCGTCAATTTACGCCCTGAAAATGGACTTCTA
>WSTH01001106.1:0-14631 GCA_019616345.1 Ceratobasidium sp. 395
AGGTAGGTCATAAGTCGGAGCGGCCGACTCAGACAGCGACTTGTTCTTGGGCGACAGGAGCCTTAACGGGGCAAAACGCGGGCTTGTCCAAAACTGGAGCGGCGGAATATAGGGGCTATGCAAGCAAGGCCGGTCAGTAACAGAGTCTTTCAGCGTGCAGCATCAGCCCCTCTCAATCGCTCGACTCCTGCTCATCCATCACCTGAATTCCGTTTAGAACGTCCATCCATGTTCTGAATGCCGCCATATGGCTCGTCCATACTCCGAACAGAGTCGTCTGACCCATCCGGGAGCCTGACCTCAATGTTACCTCGCTCTCTACGGGCACATCGCCGAGCGCCACCCTCCAAATCACCACCCCTCTCCCCCTAACTGCCCATACCTCACTTTCTCCAAAACGACCTAACCCAAACCAGATAGAATGACACTCACATCAACCTGTGAAACCCACATCTCGGCGTGCTGAACCCTATGTTTTGGATCTGGTCGGACGTCCTTGGTGAGGTCTCTGGCCTCGCGGGCCGCATTCTCGGACTCGATTGCGCCTCTACATTAGGATGACCGATTAGCGACCGCGCATACAGTACATGGCCGAGACAGATGCATACCTGAGGCTAATCCACAAGTCCCTGCGAGTAAGGTCCTTGCTAATTTCTGTTTGTAGAGTTAGCTAAAATTTCAAACTTCGATAGAAGATCAATCAACTAACCGAGTGCTTTGCACAATGCCTAAAAAGATGATAGGGGTTCAGTAACCGAAACATAGGCTTGAAAAATCATATCAACTCACCCCAGTGACGATCCCACTCTTGCCATTGGAGGCCTCAAATGCGGATTGACGCGCTCCAGCGGCGGCCCAGATGATCTACAACGTAGCATGATCAATTGCTGATCCCACAACCGTTTGTTTAGAATACGCACTATTTCTCCGGCGGGTTTGACAAACCCTTCCTTCCGTTCCTTGAAGTAGTCGATCGGACGAGGCGCCTCGGTAACAAAGTTTCGCGCTTGCCTGACTTTTGCGCTCTGGTTCGGAATCGTAGCGGGCTTCACATCCTCGCTCGCTGCAGGAGCGATGGGGGCCGGGGCAGCCGAAGCAGTAGGCACCACAAACTCTTTCACCAAAGACCACAAAGAAGCACCCGTACTCGTACTCGTGCTCGTACTCGATTCCGTATTGGCTGGGGGTGGCGCTGCCACAACACCACCTGGCCGCTTAGGCGCCCGGTGTCCAACCGACAACCCGGAGCCGGTCACGGGTGGGGAGAAGCTCTCCACGTTAAAGCTGCCTGGCGGAAGCGGGTTCGGAGGAGGCGCGACCTGGGGAAGACCGTAAAGCGACCCGTGAGCTGGAACGCGAGGTTCTGGACTAACGGATGCTGGTGGGTCTTTCGGGGTAGGTACAGCGCATGCCGAAGCCGAGGCCGGGTCGGGAGTCGAGATCAATACTGGCGCTTGTGTAGGTTTTGAGGTGATATGATGGGCAGTGACGGTTTCCTCGGCACGGATTTCTTCGGGCTCGCTCTCTTCGGCACAGAGCACCTCGAGGCGGACGCCGCCTTTGGAAGATTGTTCGTCGAGATCAGGGCACATGCTCCCAACGCAATATTGGAGGTCAACCAACGCAGCGCTATTGCAGCAGTCGAAGACAATCTAAGGGGGAAGTAAGTAAATGAATCGTAGAAGCGTTACGAAAAACATGCCTGAAGTCTACATCCTTTTGGCACCTTGAGCAGTAGCTCTTCGACCAAAACTTTCTTGGAAACCATATCTTCCACAACACCCATCCCTCCGGTGGTAACTAGATATGGCTCCCCCTGAAAATAAGAACAATGTCCAGAAACTATAAGAGAGATACGAGGTTTAGTAGAGCAAAAATAAGAGTCGGCGAACAAAAACTTACAGAGCATCCACAAGTCGTCACCCTCTTTGGCACCATGAACCAACCATCTAAACCCTTCGATCTACGAGAAAATGAGATACACATGAGGCCAATAAACGAGGGCGCTTACAATGTTGTGGCGAGTTGACTCGACAAAGCGCTTCTTGTCTTTGATAGTTTCTTGTCCTTGCCAGCGCGATCCGGGACTCAGCGGGTTGCAGCCCGACACGGCAGCCTGATTCCTCCTGGAGATAGGAATACAAGGGGCAGCTTTCTCGTGAACCTTATCGGTGACAAATAAAAGATTCTCTTCCGGGAATTGAAGAGTCTCTGCAAGCATCCAGGCACATCAGTCTCTAGATAGCCTGTAAGAGTACAATTAAAAAAACGAACCTTGCAAAACTTTTCCGAACTTAACGGCGTCCTTAGATGCATATCTGAGCGGAGTCTTTGAGCCACGATAGTCCATTCCAATCTGTACCACCACATCAGTATACCGTATATGATTTAAAAAAAGTGAAAAAACCCACAAGCAACGCCCTCTTGGAAGGCCCCGGTGGACAAAATAACGGGGTGGGAGAGGGGGAGGCCGGTAAGGTACTGAACGGTGGAAAGGTTGGTGCAGCAATCGATGAAGCTGCGGGCCGACATGACCCTCGGCCGGGAGCTGGGGAAGAATAGGTCGCTGGAGCTGCTGGACGGCTCACGCTCCTCCCGCCACCACGAGGGAGAACACCTGTCCGGCCTTTGCTCGCACCCTCAAGCAGGACAGGCGCTTGTTGTACAACACTCGCACGTTGAGGCTTTGGAGGCAGGTGGCTTGGGGCCCGAGATACAGTAGGTTCGACGGTAAGGAAATCGTCAGGCGCATCATAGAAGAAGTCTCCTTCGTACAATATAGACTCGGCAGGCTCAGAGTCACGGGTAGCGGGCTGAGCAGATAGAGGTGCCTGCTGCAAGCCACTGATGCGTTGGGGTTTCGCAGCCAAAGAACTTGGGGCAGGGGGGGTGATATCGGCCGGATTTACGTCGGAGGCATCATAGAAGTTATTCTCATCCTGGTCCTCATCCTCATCTTCATCCTCAGCCGAGATAGAGTCAAAGTGGTGAATAAACAACAATGCCTCGGGCAACGGAGATGGGGGTCTCGATGTAAGAGACGCAGTTAGAGTTGATGTGCGAGGATATTTATGTTGAATAGTGGGTCTGTTAAATAAGTGGGAGTTTATTAGCGAAATTCGCAGGTGCAAGAGCAGGCGCCCGCAGCACAATGGGTAAACGTACCTGGCTACTGTATCCAAAGCGATAGTCTGAGTAGCGAATGAGTCAGAAGGGCCATGGCCAGTCTGTGTGTTGCTGGATTTCCCCATAATGAATCCACAATATTAAATTGGGTGGAGGATGGAGAAGGGGCACTACAACGCAATGTGTTTGGATCCGCGGGTAATTAAATGGATATTATCGTTACGAAGCAAATGCTCCGTAAGATTAAGGCCCCAGCAGACTTAATAGTGGAGGGGAGGGAGTGCCAAAGTGGCGGGGGTGGGGGGGGGGGGGTAGTTGCAGAGAGTGGGTTAATGAGAACAAGGTTCCGGACCGGTTGCATCCGACGCTCAGCGCCGACAAACGTCACACAACTCTCGAGGTATCACACACGTCGAGATAGGAAAGATTAACGAGTCATAGGTTATAGGAAGAATATATCTTTCCTATCACCTTTTAAATGTCGCGAACAAAGTCCTTCTCTCAACGAGATAAGCATACAGTGAGGAGAGATCAATGACCCACGCTCATCACCAAGACAGTTGTACAAGACATAATTGCTACTCATGGCATCCACTTCGAGCCGTCACCCAACGTGGTCCCTGTGACGGAGGCTGCGCAGCGTTTGCAGCCAACGAGTTTGCGCTGGGCGTCAGTTTTAATCCCGTGCTGCTTCCGCGAGGCAAGCATGTTCGAACTGGTTTCATAAACTGAGGGATAAGCCGAAATGCGTTATGGGTAGGGCAGAAAGTCTGTTAAATGCCGAATGTCTTCTATCACCTAGCAATTCGCGGCTGCAGTATACCGACTACCGTACAACAGTCACATATAGAGAGGAGTGAATAGCATTATGTAATCACGTGGTACAAACAAAGACCGACCTAGTTATCCATCCAGGTTTCAGCTAACAATTCGCATAGATATAAGCCCTCTAACACCTCACGACATCGTAACAGCCCCACGACCTCCACTCTCACCTAGTCCCACTGAATCTTCTTCGCATACTCTCTGATGTTCGACACAAACCGCTCCTCAACATCTTCCCCTCTCCCCGCCGCAACCCTCAAAACAGCCTCATTCAACGCTTCAGATCCTAGAATGTCGATGTGATCCGAAGTTGTTTCACCGCCTCGGGGATCATACGGCTCCGGCTTGTGCGCCATCTACGTCCGAGAGGAAAACATGCGTCGGCGAATGGCATCAGGGGCAAACATGGATCGAGCGTACCTCTTGCGTTATGACTTTTACGCCATACGGATTCCATCGAGTTCCAGACTTCCATCCTTCGACGCACATCGCACCGAGCGACAGCAGTGCAACGGTTCCGTCCCCCTCGCCTATCAACTTTGCTTAATCCCCGGCTTTGCAGCAGCAGATTGAACCGAATACATACCAATTCTAACACCACTCTTCACCTGGTCGGAGTCTCAAGTTAGCGCACATTCTTCGAACAACGTTGGGTAAAGGGCGGGTGTAACCGAATACGTCAAGCACAGCCCGAGCACAGCATAGGCAGACACCTGCTCAAGGCCGACGCCCCCAACACCGTACGTCTCCCCAACAGCACGCGCCCTTCAATCCAACAGCATGCGCCCCCACTCTAATAGCATGCGCCTTCACTCCGACGACACGCGCATCCCGCTGGACATCATTGGTGATGTATTTTACCCCTAAAGGTAAATTTAATTTCAACCGCATCAACTCACCTTGGGAGTGCCAGTATCGTTATGTACCGCAATGTCAATGTAATTCCGCCGGGCGAGTGGAAGGTTCAACGGTGTGCGTTGTGTGATGCAAGACACGTTGCTTTGGCCGCCCAGGTTTGCAGCGCATTCATCACCCGGAAGAGGATTGGCTGATTCTTCGAGCTCGTACTCAGAGGCAGCATACCAATACGAGCGCTTTGTCGAACATGTTAGGTTGAAGCAGTCGACAGAATTACAGGGACACACCTCTGTATCTTTTCCGTGTCCATATAGACAATAGATGCGCATACTCTACACAATGATGTTCCGTCAGCAATAACCCGGGGCATCGAGGTATGCAACTTACTGGTGCATTGGGTAGCTGAACCTCCAGGGGATTCGAGAACTTGGTGTGGTCATCGTTGTTCTTCTTCAACTGCTCCTCGTCCCTCTCAATCCCGTACGAATAATTCTGAGCTATCATTTTCTACTCACGTACGGTCAAGCAAGCGATGTTTTTGTAGAAGATGGTGCACTCACCTGCCATCGATCCTCCACATTACTTAGCACCCAATCTCCCGCTTGCGCTGCACTCAAGTTGCCGGGAATACCTGGTCCGCTCTGTGTATGTGGTGCAGGCGGCGACGGTCTAAAGTTGAAAAATCGTGCGTGCGAGTGTTCTGGTTCGATATCAGCAGGGTCATCGGGCGCGCCAACAAAGCGAGGATGTGAGTGGTTCGAAGGCGAGACAGAGGTTGGGTCGCTATCGATGGGAGAAGGGGTAGGTGTACCCCAAACTGCATCTCCACCCTAGGGATGTGGTCTTGATGTTAAACTGCCAGTTAGATTGAGCATGCATACCTTAATCCACATACTTGCGCTCCCGGCCCAACTCCTAAACAGTCGAGCGCGTTCCTTGCGAGAGAAGAACTGCACCGGCATGAGCAAAGTACTCGCTCGATGATTCAGGGAATACTGACTTTCTCCAAAACTGAACATCGAGGGAAAGTGTTGAGTATTGAAGACACACTATAAGAAAGGACTTACCATATGCCCCAGCAGGATTAACCTCCACAGTATCCCTCATTTCCCCAGATATGAATGCGGCCATCGCCTTTGGCTGAATTCAACGCCGTCACTAAACGCTAGTTTTTCTCTCGTTAAGTCTACTCACAACTCCCTGAAGCATCCATAATGTTACTGAATCAGTCTACGAGATCCCAAAGTGAAGCACGTACCAATAGTGTACCGGCAATGTTGACAAAAGCCTCGATATGCTCCTACACATGAATAACGGTTACCTCCGGTCAACCGAGCTGAATGAATTTCAGTCATACCTCAACCCAGTTTGGACCACCCCCGCCATAGCTTGGTGCTTCGACCCATTTTAAGCTGTAATTAGGTTAATCAACCGGCTCTGGCGTAAAATATTTGGACGTACAAATACTAAATCGGCGCGAGTCAGGATCACAGCACAAACTGGATAAGGGTAAAACTAACCATAATTACTGTTCCACCCATGCTGTGACCTTACCACCAATGAGTGAAGATAAAGAGGAATACTAAACCCGGGACGTACTAACGAGTACAACTTTCTTTCCTTGTCGCCTCCTTCAGACGAAGATTGAGACCCTATTCTGGTATACCTCGTTTCTACTCACTTGAATGACTCAATCTGATATTTTAGTCTACACAGGTTCAGTTAACGGCGCCTATATACAACTAAACCAAACTCACTTTGAGAAATAACCGTCCCTAACCTCTAAATTATAATAAGATAACCTCCAATCGTACGCGGCCATGTTTAGGTTGTTCGCATCGTAATTGATTACTGCTAAATTTTCTATGATTTTTGACCTATTGATGTGTTGTTAGTCTCCAAACGAAGTTACGCGATCTTAAGCATACCAAATCCAATACCCTATTCAACCTCATATAGTGAATACATAGTGGTGTTGACTTTATGTGCGGTTAGACGTACCAGGTAGAAATGTACTAGCCGCGTCTAGTCCCTGTGCAGCTCTGACTTTGATTCCAGGCGGATCCAAGCCGGTATCTGGATCGAGCATGAGTGCAGCAATCCAGCGTTCTCGATCCGTGAGTACAGCGCGAACCATCGTCGTGGTACCCCAGAGGCGTTTGCGAAAGTATGGGCGATATTCTGGAGACGTTGTCCATGATTCAAGACCCTACACCAAAGCTCAGAATCACTAATACTTTGAGAAAGGATAGCTACTGACCGTGGACACAATCCCTGGGACCAGGATGACAGGATGCTCAGCATCTAATCCATGGTTCTTCATCGCTACGCCCACTCGAAAATCACGGCTCTCCGCCCAGAGCTTACCAGGAGCGGATTTAGATAAAGAGTCTGTGATTTGGCCCCATTCGAACTCTAAACCAGGAAAAGAGAGACTCGAGAGATCATAATCCTCTAGCATGTACGCAATGTGTGGAGGAAGGGGAGACAACAGGAAGAATGAAGCAATAATGCCAACTTGAAAGCTTTGTCAGTACGATCCTCCACTCGTTTGACCGGATGGACTCTTACCTGCGAGGCCGAGGGGAAATAAGACGCGTCGCTTGCCAATAAACCATTCCTAGCAGCCCCAGCAATAAGATCAAGCTCACAGAGATATTTATATAGAGGACCACAGACTTACGTCAATCCTGCTCCTCGTACTCTTGAATTTCTGCTTCTGCAACTTGACAATTGTCGAAACCGGAACCACTACACTCTCCTCGCCTTCAGCTGGAGTCCGTATCTCGGGAGTCGATTCATCCTCTACTTGCGTCGGAGCCTGCTGTATTTTGCCTTTTCGTCGTAGTCGCAGCCTATCGAGCATGACGCCGCCTGCTGTAGAGTTGGTGAGGGCTGTGGTTGACCAGGCGTGAGGTCATTCAGAATTCTTTATCCTAACACGTGAATCTATAAGTATTTATCACGTGTCCAGCTGAGTCACGTGCTCTTGTAGCGACCCAAAATTAAAGGCTTCAAATAGCACAACGAAGCACGTTGCATATATTGGGCATTCAGTTCTCTATAGTCATTATAGATATCTATGTATCGTTAGAGCAAAAAGGCCTTAAATGGAGAAATTCCTAGCATAATACACTTCGAAAGCCTCGAGAGCTACAACCAGCAGCAACTTACCCACTCGCTAGAGACCTTAGGCTACCGGTAGAATAGTCCAAGCTCCGCCATACTCATCTCGAGTGCTACAGGTATGTCTAAGAGTGGCATGGCCTTGATGTTAACGAAAAGTTTGAGCTAGGCTCCCCATTTCAGCGCCGCCCTGACCCTCAGCATCATCATCATAATTCAATCCTCTGAGCCACAAATAAGCCACAGGTAGACTAACTGCCAATGCACTTGCTATAAAGCTGCATTTCCCGCCTCGACTAGCCATTGCGGGCGCTTATGACGATATCTGACAATACCGTGCGCCTCGCGATGCGTAATTGGTTAACGGCCCAACGTTCCTTGCAATCCGAGCTGAATCCAGCAGCTCATAGATTTTTTCTTTTGAGTCATGTATTCACTGTCACTTCATGGCATAACCCTATGGTACGACACTACACGAAAGGAAGAGAAGCGGAAAGACAAAGAACACAGCACTATTGTAAGAACGGTAGTGTGGGCACTTATAGCAGGGGCTACGGTATAAGAAAATGGCTCATAGGTTTCCCCCGTTCTTCAGAGCATAAGTTGGGTTATGCGCTTCCATGCTCTTTTTTGACTGCCGCTGTATGTGGATCCTGACATCCAACATTTAACACCATAATCTGCAACAGCGTCCCGTGCAACACTAAGCTCATAGCAGAGCACCTAACACACAACCCCCCCCCAGCACAACTAGTGCTACTGTCGGCTATCAGCTGTGCTCTGAAGTAAGGATATCAAGGCGATATGAGCCGAAATCTGCGTGCACTACTAGCAGCTTGGTACTGTATATGCTTAAAGTGCCCAACACGCATATACTCGCATACACTGGCATATATCATCGTTGTCTCTTTTGTGATAGCTTCGTTTACTTCTTGAGCATATTCGAGGTGAGATAATGTATAGATTATATGCCGTTTTCTATTTTGGGCAATACAATAGAGCGCCCTCAGCCATCGGGGGTTTTGAGTGGCGCTAAAATGTTTGCCGAATTTGTTGTGCCACGTGTCTAAGCGCCATTAATTCAAACAACTACCGGAGAGCCGCAACCACTAGGATACTTGTTTTGGCATCGCTCGTGCTGAGCATTGTAGTGTGCGCTATTAGATCTGTGCTGTATCTGCTGTGGTTCGGGGTACTACTCGGCATATCTGAACGCATAGTGTGAATTTCCGATTGCCTTTGTAGATCTTTCTGTCAGGTGTAACATCCTATGGTCCTCGCTCAAGCTTTAGGTATGGAGCTTGAAAGCGATCATATCTCACGTTCGACTCTTGTGTCTCAAACTGCTATCATATTTGCTACAAGGTATTGCACTCTACGCTATGGTTCGGCCTATCATTAACCTCGGGCTCTCAGAGGGGCACTCTTCTATGTCTGTAGAGCTTATCTCATTAGATCACTTTATGGACTATCACCTGGTGCTTCATCCGACTCGGGAATGCCTCTAGTCGACACGCCTCTCGGCACTACTCCTACTACTCCTCGCTCGCCAGCTAGCCGCGTGGGTGGCGCAGGCTACTTTGAGCTCGCCGTACTGCCTCAGCCAGGGGTCGCGCGAATCCATCCGAGGGGTGGCACAAGCGAATGGGGATGGGGTCCGACAAGTGTTGCTAGAACAGCGTTTGCAGTATGCTTCAGCGAAAGTTGTGCGCTATTCTTGCTCGTGATGTGTCAGGCATATGATGTGATGCATGCAAAGTGAGTGCGTCACCTGGACGAGGATACTCGGCCTTCAGTCCCGATAATCTTCAATAACCAACTATAGCGCGGCGTTCACCCCTTGCCACATGCTGACAAATGTATTGACTCCAGATCACGGTACTACAACTGGCGTTTTTCGCTCATCACGCTTGTTACATTGGTCCTCGTCATTATCCCTGTGCTACAATGTCTGTTCGTTGCGTACAAACCTAACCAGTCTAGTGAGTTTTAACCTTGCTCAAACCCCCGAAACCTTAGTTTGAGGGTGATTAGCGACAGGCCCCGGTCCGTCTCTACCTCGTCGACTTGCGCTCCCCTTGTTCTTTTTCTCAGCATACATCATGATGCTACTCCGGATACCCGTTATTGGAAGTAATGCAGGCTCAGGTGCGTACTTTTCCCCAACACGCGTACACGGTTTAAACTTTGGGACTAAGCTCTCTCGAGCAGATCTTTTGACTTCTGCATTGGCTCGCCTGTCCGTTCTGGGCACTGTTGTCCTCGGAGCACTATCAGGCTTTGGCGCGATTGCAACGGCGTGGATGTTTGCAGATGCCTTAGGAAAGAAGCGATGGTGGGTTGTAGTTTAGCGATTCCATCTTCACACTGAAACGTTGAGCACTGGATCCACCTAGGACGGAAATAACTAAACAAGATATTTCCAACGCTGAGAACAGTCTCGCCCGCGTGCGCAGTGATCTTGAGATTAGAAATCGCGAGGCCCAGGCACTCGAGCTTCAGAATGCCAAGAGTACAGTGCGTTTTTGGCATTGTAAACGGTGACAGCCATTAGGTTTTGACCCGCCACCGATTCATTTAGCAGAATCGATCATGGGGGTCACGTTTTCTTGGTGCATTCGGCGGCGAAAGTGGTGCGTTTGAATATTCCTCAAAATGCAGAATGACCGCTAAACCGAATTCAAGAGATGACATCCCTACGGCGTGAAATCGCCGGTCTTCGTGCGTTGGAGTTTGAGATGGCTCGAGAACTTGAGCAAATGCGTACTCGACAGGCGAGGAGACTATCTTGCGCCTATCACCCGGAACGATATGACTAACGACAGTATCCTTCGTCACTAGGCTCGAATGCAGTTCTCCAAAACCCTCGGTGGACGCATATGGAATGCGGGCGGATGGTTGTTCGGTGCATACTGCGCATTCAGGGTTTTGAACGTACGTCCCCATCTATCCTAAACCCCCTTAGTTGCTCCAACTAACTTATCGTCTGGCCCCAATGTCCGTGCACCGCCAACCTGCGCCTCAGTCAGGAATAAACCTTTTGGGCCTCTTCCTCGGCTTCCGGTCCTACCCCACATCCACTACATCTTCCTCAGACACTTGTGCTCCATCTTCGCCTTCGACCACATGTACACCTTCGACAACGGCAGCCCCAGATCTCATCAGTGGCGCTCTCGGCATTCTTGTTGCGATAGTCCCAGGTATTCCTCTTGATCGCTCCCAGGCAGATCAAGTTGCGCGACAGATTAGTTTGTTGCTCGTCGGCGGTATCGTGCTGAGTAGTATTAGGGTTGTGCTTGTTGGTGTTGGAAGGGTGAGTTTGAGGCTTTGCTCAGTCAGGCCGACTAACGACATAACGGCACGTCCAGATATTGCGTGTGACGAGTCGCTCGCTTTTGGCTTCGTTGGCGTTGCTGATATTGGCACAGCTGATGGTATGTGCAATCCCCTTACGGGATGGTCTAGACTAAATTCTTGTACCATGCAAGGGCACGTACCTCCTTTCGACGCTTATTCAGTTGCGCACATCCTTTCCTCCTACCTTATCAAACGGGGGTGCGGCATCTCCATCACTATTTTCAACCCTCCCTACTTTCGAGGTGTTTGGTTGGATATTCGATGCAATGTTTTTGCTCTCCGCTTTTATCACCATTGCCTGGAAGTGGCTAGACGGGCGCCTCCAAGGCATGTAGATAATTACCCGCCATGTGAAGCACCCCCAAACTATCAAGTCCGAGATTATTCAAGACGCTTATACATATGTATTGGACTTTATTACTAACAATAGCCGTACTTATTCTTTTTGAGAGCCAAAAATAGAAACGAACGTTTAAATTTAAACTGCGGTAAAGCAAAACAAAGTAGAAAGCTAGTAGCATGAACACTCAGAGGATACAGTCGAAACAGGCAGCGCAAAAAACACATCAGAACGCGACACAACCTTACATTCCAGTCACCTGTTTGGTCCATCCCAAGATGGTGGAGATTGTCTTGTCAGTACCGTGGTGAGTAAAGAGTGCATGACCGGCTCCAGGAGGAACGTAGGTCATGAAGCTCTTCGCATTCGGGTACAAAGTTTTGGTATCATCGAGGAGCGAGTTGCCGGTGGTGGTAGTTGGCTTTTGGTTGCAGTTACCTCCACAAAAGATGCTAAACACAATCCGTCAGCCCCGAGAAACAAACCAACAACAGATCCTGCTCACAGGTCCTTCTCGCCAGTAACAACAAACACGTCGCCCTTGTAGTTGGGAGCGGGCTGGGAAACGGGCTCTGCGATTGTCATGAACTCGCCCATAGTGAAAGTTTGCTTTGTGTTATAAGCTTGAGTAAAGGCGCCTGAAAAAGAAGTTCAGCGATTGCACATTCGATGAAGAGAGCAAGCTCACCCTCATCGTAGTTGCCTTCAGCAAAGAAGGCGAAACGATCGGCGCTCGGGCTGCCGGTTCCCCAGTAAGCAAGATCGGTAGTGTACTTGTTGGCGCCATTCGGCAGTGACATCCAACGAGATCGAATGTTGGCATCGGATTGCTCCTTAGCCAAGGTGATAGCCCAACCAGTGAACGCAAGAGGTACAGAGACCATAGAAGGCGTATATCCAGTCAAGATAACTGCCTCAAGATCGTCTGGATACTTATTGGCGATACCAGTTAGTTGGATACTGAAAACTAAGTGTTTAAATAACGTAAATAAATAGTATAGTAATAGGGGCTTACGCTCCGAAAGAATGCCCGATGCCAACTACTTTGGAGAACTTCCCGGATTGGCGCAGGCTTTGGATCAGCTGGTGCATGATTTCGACTTCAGTCGCAGCCTGAACTTCAGCCAGGCCATCGGGTTTGTCAGATTGGCCAACGCCTGCAGAGATATGGTAAGAATAGGCTCGAGCGTCTACTGTACCACGCCTACCGAGACGATCGTGGGTGAATACCGCATAACCAGCCTTGGTGGCCGCCTCGATATAGTTGTACTCTTTAGAATATCCAAACTCCCAGTACGAGTGATCGAAGTTGATGCTACAATTAATGAGTACCAGTGGATTCAACGCAAGTGTCAGGCTTACCCATGAGTTCCGATGTGAACCACTCCGCCGTCTTTCCAGTCCTTAGGCAAGCAAAGCTGGGTGAAGATGTTGTACGTCGCCTGGCTTGGCTTGCGAGGCAGACTACCGTCAGGGTTAGGAGGAATGGCTTGCTGGCTAACAGTCGAACCGGTGGCCCAATAGTTAGCCATGAACCCAGTCAGCGCGCCTTGGGTCGCTGGCTTGGATTGACGGACATCCGTAGTGGCGACGTTGACAGTAACCGGGACGCGAGACTGAGTGCAAGTACCAGAGCTAGTAGGAGAGTTAGGTGCTCCCGAATCAAACGTCCACGGCCCAAATGAAATGGTCCGACGATCAGAGACGGGAACGGCCGAGGCAGCGGTCGCCAAAGTGATGCTGGCGACAAGCGTGGATGAAAGTATCATGATAATAAGATAGATTAGAGTGAGCGTCGGGTGCAGAGATGCGAGAGAGGGAGAGGGAGGAAGCGGAATGAAGACCGCAGCCGAAGAGTCCGTGATTTTATACTTGAATAGGGGCCGAGCGGTTGACCTGCATATGGTGTGGTCGACGCAAGGACCCTCGGAGAACGCCAAAGCCCGCCCCAGTGTCTTGCATTGATTTTCATAGGGGTGGCATGAACATCAGGCCAGAACCGCTGATTCACGACGGGAGAAGACGGTCGGAGGCTTTATCAGGAGCAGGGGGCGGCTTCTCAATTGACTTTTGGGATCTGTTCGCCTCTCCTATCTCTTCTGGGTCCATTTAGAATGGTATAATATCCAGCTTAAAGTCCTAGGCTCCAGTTGTTCACTTGATAACCATCAACAGCATCGGCGGTAGAAAGACAGACATCCCGATGGGAGTGTTCAAGTTCAAGAATTGATGTTCATTTTCAACAACTAAATTCCAACGCCAGAGGCACGTGACTACCGTGGTTCTCCTAACGCCCACACAATACACCCCCGTTCATCGCAATCTGCATTTAGCGCCGAGCAATGCGCTTTTAGTTTTCAATGGGGTCTGCCACTTCATCTAACAACGCCCAGGACAGGAACTCGTTTGTCATGTTGGGGCTGAAGTCGTCCGAGACAATGCCTAGGCGTTTGGAGTAATTGGTGACCTGCAAAGGCACGACAGCGCAGTGAGCTGCGGTGCCTTGTTTTTCTAACGGGTGTGCTTACCTTGGTCCAATCACGCGGCACATTGGCAGAGTCCCGCGACATGTAGGTAAACGACCTGAAATCCACGTCAATACCGCCTCTGAACGCCTATATGCATTACTCACCTCTCGTAAATCTTCTCGTTCAGAGGTGTATTCATGACTGGCTTGAAATCGCGGTACGCAGCCCAAGCGGCTTTCGGGTCGGCGAACATGTCATCGGCAGCGCGCTTAACGGCGCGCATAAAAGCGGCAGCTTCCTTCCTGTGAGTAGTCAAGAAGTCTAATCAATCAATCAATGATGATGAAATGCGTCAGAAGGAATCTCGGAGAATATCAAAGCCACATACTTTCGTTCCCTATTTAGTTAAGATTAAAACGGTCGATCAGCATACAATCCCCGCATGGTGCGGGGACAAGACACTCCTTTCGCACGCATGAACGTGGTCAAGTTCCAACGGTCTCGGTCTCAGCCCGCCCCACGCGCCTCCTC
>WSTH01001107.1:0-14626 GCA_019616345.1 Ceratobasidium sp. 395
GCTCTGAAGACGAGACTGTCTGCATCTGGGATGCAAACACTGGGCAGATGATGGGACGGCCGCTCACGGGTCACACAGGCTGGGTATCGTCAGTTGCATACTCACCCAGCGGCAATCATATCGTCTCTGGCTCTGGCGACCACACCATTCGCATCTGGGATGTTCGTACCGGCCAGATGGTTGGGCAACCACTCGAAGGTCACAAACATTTTGTTCGGTCGGTCGCATACTCACCTGATGGCGCTCACATTGTCTCTGGCTCCAACGACAGGACTATTCGCATCTGGGACGCATATACTGGTCAGATGCTGGGACAGCCGCTGGAAGGTCACACGAGCTCGGTATTGTCGGTCGCATACTCACCCGATGGCAAGCATATCGTTTCTGGCTCTTGGGACAAGTCGATTCGCATCTGGGATGTATGCGCCTTGCTGAACTCGGGCGAAGCATCCCAGGGGGACTCAAACTCCATGCGCCAATTGCCTTCCTCGTCAGACAACCTGGTCCCCATCTCCGACGACTCCGGTTATTCATCTCCCATCTACAAGCCCCAGACCAAACGCGGGTTCCCGATACGTCCCAACCTTTCCGGTATGTGCTCTATCTTTGCAGTTATTCTTATCATCCGCTTGCTCACGGCTCCGTCGTCCTGTTTCTTCGCCACAACCCAGATCCTAACGCCTGGACCTTGAGCGAAGACGGGTGGGTGGTTGGTCACGACCTGAAGCCGCTCCTATGGGTACCTCCCGAGCTACGAGACACCCTCCAGCGTTACGGAAACATATGCACGATCTCCACTGATGGCACCTGGTCGCTCGATATTAGCAAAGCAAAGTTCGGAACAGACTGGCAACAGTGCTATCGTCCCTAATCCTGGAACACTCCAGCCAATATCTCTCATCATCGTCGTGTCATAAGTCCTGTATCTATGTTCAGTTGTGCTGGCCACTTTTCTATAACGTTTACGGCTTGTACCGAGATTGTTTGGACTTCAGTTGACTGGCTCATACTCCAGGCGCTCCTTGTTTGCTGACTGGCTTGATGTGAAACGGCATGTTTGACCGATTGTTCATCGATCTCGGCGATGCACCTCTCGGACGGATGGAATGGTGGTTGCATTGCACATGTGGCGGCAGGAGGCTGAAGGTTTGCGACCTCAAGGCGGTCCCTCGAGAGTCAACGTAAGATGTAGCCATAGAGTCTAACTACCGAGGTCAAGCAGTAAAGTATCTCTTCTCTCATTCGTTCGACTACCATCGGGGGTTTCGCTTAATTTTTGCTGCGATCCCATGCCACTAGCCAGCTAAGTCGAACAGGAAACACCAATAGCACTGAAGGCGCGCCCAGGATCGGATAAGTGTTGGCTCATCTTCAACTCGACTATCCTCAGCGCGTATTCATTCAAGCAGCCGAAAGGTATCAAAGATGTGAAACAAAGCAGCACGAGATCGAGCGTCTCTCTAACACGCTTATCTCACAAGCTCGTAGTCACCAGCTAAGAGTTCGGTGGTTTGCACTTCGAACTATGTATAAACTGCCTCTATGGCTCTGTCATGAGTGGCTGGACATAGCTCGGACCTGAGAATCAGGTCAACAAGCGGGGCGTGGTGAGTGTATGCGCTGGGTATCTCACGTATCGTTGTTTGTCAGCTAGTAGAACACATCACATTGCTACAGATCGGGCCACTCTTTTTGGACGCTCGCGACGAGAGGTGCACGCTCGGTCGACCGGGGTATCCGCGCTAACGCGACGCGCAGTCGACTGGCTTGACCTCGCCTGGCACGTGACCACGGGCCACGCTGTCGCCGAAACGCGAACACGCACAACCACGACCAACGACTAGGGACCAGCACGGAGCACAGCGCTCCGGTGGTTCCGTGGCAAACTCCGTGGAGCCAGCGTGGTGTGGCTGCGGATTCCTCGTGGTGGTATTTGAAATCCACCATACCACACCACCCACCGTTTAGTCATACCGGGCCAACCACGGTGCTGACTCATAAATGCGCCTGTCCATGACATTTGTAGCAAGAGCTCGAATGTTAGCGGAATGCTCGACTTTTATATAACGAGTCCACCTGCAGCTACAGCACTCGTTAGAGTGCGCATTATTGTCCTTAAGAAGCATACGAGCAACATGAATAAATATGCAATTGAAGACCAAATTACGACTCTTACGGCCTTATTTGGCGCGTATTTCAGCTGAACTTCTGATCTGTATCCCTAGAGCCATAAGTTGCGGTCCTGAAGCATGGCTTCAACAAACCAAAAGAACTGAGTCAAAGCGCATCTTAACAATGACCCCGCTTAGATGATAAGCTATAGTGATCTCTCGTCGTTTTGGTCTGTGATGCTGAATTTGACACCGCACTTGACGCATTTCGCGCTGAGCTGCCTTGCTACACTCGGTAGGTGGATTTCATTTAGAATCAATCCAGGGCAGTAGTTATAGCTACTGCCCGTATTCAGCAACTTCAGACGATGCTGAAAAGACGTTTTTAGCTGGTTAATTGACTTTGAATCACCCTTAACACAACGCTCGAGTTCTGGTACAAGCAGTTTTGGCCGCCAAATATTTGACAAGTAGCTTCGATGACAACAGAGACTGAGTAAATTCAACTTCGATTCATGAAGCAGTTTAGATGTACCTAAAAGAGCATTATGACTCATACTTGTTGTCTACCACGGACCGCCACGGCCGCACTAAGAAGAGCCACGCGCCGCGTGGTGGATTTCAAATTGACCACGGCAGCCACCGGTATCACGTAATCTCCATGGATTCCACCACGCGGCCTTCCGGGGCCGCCATGCAGGTCCCTACCAACGACCCACCAATGACCATCAATTTAAACTCTCCTCTCCATGTCGACCTCTCGCCCTCAGTCTTGTGCGTCCTCCTCATTGACGTTCGCTTTTCGACGCTCTAAGCTGCTCGTCAACGGTTTTTTCTCATGATCCGGTTCCCGGACAATTCAACAAGCTGTGCGTCGACCCGAACAAAATGACCTGCCCATCGCTAGCTTACGCTCGCATGTACTGGAAAACTACTAGAAACGAACTCGATGGATACCCCGCACCGCTTGCCACTCGGACCAGGACGGGACACGGGTTCGCCTGTTTACGCTACAGCAATGGGCTCGATCCATGTCGGGTTAGGTTTGGCCGCAGCTTTCGACTATCGACGCAGAGCGGCCCAAATGAGAATTAGGCTATTTGTTGATGTGAGTTATCTCTACCTCGAACTGGTAGCTTGTTTGGCCAATCCAAGCTAATGAACCGTCGTTAGTTCAGCTTGTCAGTCGGGACTAGAAGGCTGGATCTGTTTTTGAAGCGGATTGATTATCACCCGGCCACAACGATTCAGCGACCATACTCTCGAGACCCTGCTCGGCCAAAAGATTCGTTTGTTATATCCACTGGAATCAGCCGATTTCCGTGCTGTGGTCTGTGAGGTCGCCGACTGATCTACAACAGGAATAATCAAAATTCGGCTGGTCAAAATTGAATATCGACGAAAGGATAGGTCCGAACCGGAGACATCAAGATGAACATACTGGAACTAGCCGTGTGATGGAATGGATACTGTACTTGATGTCCTCGAGCCGTGAACCATGTTTGAGCATTCCGGCCTTCGCTTGGTGGATATTCGACTCTGGTGTTTAGGCGACACATCAAAAAAGAAAAACGGGTAGCTCCTTGGTTTACGGCAGTCGTACAGACAACCTCCTCACGGGGCGGACTATATCTCTAGTAGGTACGTTCGATCCTATCTGCCGATGCTTCAGGTGTCCCTGGCTTACGTTTTGATTCTTGCTTATGGAACATCTTGACCCATCACGCCACAAACCGAATGTCGCCGGGAGGTTCTGTCGTGGCTTTTGGGCCGAGAGTATTCATATACTCACCACGCCAAGCCGACGGCTGGGCTTCGTGTTCCCCCAAAGTGAGCTGTAACCGAGTCCGCCCGCTGTTATTTCTTATCTTTGGTCGCTCAGATCCAAAACCACGATCGACGTCGACTAACGAGGATATGCCAATGATTCACTTTCTTTAGTTACGACTACGGCTGATTTACATCCACCGCCTTCGACTCGGAAGATCATTTCGGCTTGTGTGCTTTTGATGGATTATTGGGATAGATCTTCATGCGAGGGAAGCGGTTAGCGTATCGGAGGGATACTTCAAGATAGTGAGTGATAGTTTCGATCTCTCGCGGACGCTTACTGGGTCTCGTGGTATTTCAGTAGCTGATCTAACATCTGCTAGGTCCGCGTCTTCGAGGCCTGGATGGATCCTTGTAGTATTGGAGAGCGCTTGTCTTCGCTAAAGGATATCGCCGGTTTGCCGACGACTGGAACGGTTTGAGTGCTTTGTGCAGTTCAACTGGCGTGGGATTACTTTCGAAGGTACGGAAATCGATATGGCGTATTAGCTCCTAGCATCTTCCTGCGAATTTCGCCTGCTGCTATTGTTGTTCATCTCCATGTCTTCCCTCATCCCTCCGCGTCTTCTTCCCTTTCTCGCCCGCGAATCTGCTCAGCTTCACACATGGGTTTTGATCAAGGACGGAACAGTATGATACTGGTATGACCTGTAGATTTCATCAATTTCAGATTCGCCTGTAGCTCTCGATGGAATAATGCACTTATTCGACTTTTTCGACGTAGTTTGAGAGATCGTAAGATGTTATAGACACCGATTGAGGGTGTTCGGCGAAAGTTTGAGATCTTGGTCATCAAATCGATATTTCTGACGGGCAGAGTTGGCGGGTTCAGATCGGAGACCTCATTACGTAAGCCGAGCGGCACCAAATAAATCCCGCGCGCTGTACGGAGCGGGATCAAAAAGTCTGGGGGTTCCAGAGTCTTCAAGGGCCAGACCGAGAGGACTATACAAAATTGTTCGAGTCCACGCTCATGTCTTCGACAGTTTTACCCAACGTTTCACATTACCGCATCGAATGCGTGTGCTGGTCCGCAATCATTCAAGCGTACCAATCTATGGATACCGGTTGGGCCTATTATACTCCAGTATTGAAGCGCGGTTTACGACCAGAATTGTTGAGAGAGCACGAGAGACATTTTTATGTATTATGCCATATATACAGGGCGTGAAGTTCAAATCGACTTACATGCTAGACTCACTGCCCAAAACTCGCACACAACAGTCGCAAGACCTTTCGAATGGTTCGGATATCTGCGCACCTGAATAACTAGCCCTGCTGTGCACCCAAACATCCATTGAACATTGATTCGAATTCCGAGTTCCCGAGCGTAACCGGCCATGAGGGTGGATTGTGACTGGGCCACTCCCGTCATCCGTTCAGCTGTTTGGTCTGTATCGGTGTTCATAGTATTACGGTTATATAGCAGGTCAGCGTGTTCGACTTCTATAGAGACAGCGATGCCGGTCGTAGATCAATAAAATGAACGCACTGTTTTGGCATGCTCGTCCAACCTCAGGCCGCAATGTGGACATAAAAGCCCCACCGAGTTTATAGTGCTATTGATTGTCGGAGGCCTGCGCCGTATACTATCATGCCCAATGTGGACAACATCGGGACACGAGCTTCTGGTTCTATGAGGGAAAAAAAGTTGGATCGAGAGTGCAAGCAGCCGACTCTGGTTCTACTTACCGCTGGTTGGCTAGCCGACGCACCCTATGCGAAGTGTTCGGTCATATTTTCGCTCCTTTCCATATCACACACCTCACAAACCCGACTGCAATGATCGTTCCCGCGTCGTTTCTCTTTGTTCGTCCGGTCGATACAAAGTTTCTTCAAATCCGACTAGTTCGAAGCAGCGGGGCTGATGGGCCAGGATCCTAATTTTGATGGTAGGATCGTACTCGCAGGGGCATGGTGCGTGACAACAAGCACGACCACGGGGCATCCAAACAACGTTGAGCTCCGGTCAACGATGACGGTGCAGGAATAACGAATCACATGAACATGTTAGCCATGTCGGTCACGTTGAAAGAGTCATACCACGCACCAACTGATATCTGCCAATTATTCCGGTGCGACCTCACAACATCTCCTTCCGTCCAGTGAATCTCGGATCGAAGACAATATTTTTGAGAGCGCGCAGCCGGAGAAGAGCGAGTCGAACTCGATCCACAGTGCTTGCTGGGTTCCTACCTCGACGTTGGGGCAGAGTTGCATGGAAATAGCAGGCTCAGTCGGATCCGGGATGATTTCGAGTGTAGGCGAGACTGTTGGTCCATGAGCTATGAATGGATATCGAATGAACAAGGCGGACTATACGAGACAGCCTGTTAGCGAAAAATCTCTTGTCCAGACAAGGTGGTTACAATCCGAAGTCTCACCTGTTGCGCCACAATTCCGCTTCTCCCTATCCGACATCGAACAGAACCAAATGCGAGAGACTGGTGAGAGCGCACATCGGTACGACTTACACAGAGCTGACTGTCCATACTGTGGTCATCACGTTAGCTGCAGACCGTACGCTGACGACAGCCGGAGATACTCACCTCCACATTCGACAATATCCCTCGCTTCGAGGAACCACTCTTCTCGCTTGCTGTTGCCTAGTACTGATGATACCTGCGGCCCCTTATGGTCGGGATGAGCGTGGAAGTTGCGGTGAACTAGAGATAGAGAGTCTAATTCGGTGGATCGTGCTTGAACTGGGCGAAGGATTTAGCGATGGTGGAACACTGTCAGCGCTCGAAGTTCTCGCTGCACATCAAAGCTGTGCGTGCCACGTGAGCCAAGCAAACCGATACATGCGCCACATCCGAGATTTGGTTTTGCAGTCACGACCAGACCCGCCAACGATCATCAATCCGAGCTTCCCTTTCCAGGTCGACCTCTCACTCTCATTCTTGTGCGTTTCCCTCATCGACATTCGTCCTTCGACGCTCCAAGCCGCTCGTCGTCAAAACCTTCTCACGGTCCGGTTCCCCAAGTGACTCCATGAGCTGTGAGTCCAACCGAACGAAATGACCCGTTCATCACTAGCTGACGCTTGACTGTGATAGAATACTACCACAAACGAGCTCGAAGGATACTTCTTGCCACTTGAACCTGGATCAGATTCGAGTTCGCCTGCTTGTGCTAAAGCGAGAGGGCCAGCCGACGTCAAGTCACGTTTGCCCGCAGCTTTCGACTATCGGCGCGGAGAGACCCGAATTCGCATCTAGCTGTTTCTTGATGTAGGTTACTTCTTCTTCCAAGTGGTAGCTCAATTGGTAAATCCGAGCTAATGAATCTTGGTTTGGTTTGCTAGTGAGGATTTGAAGGCTGGATCAGCTACTGAAGAGGATCGAAACTCACCTGTCGCCATTTAGCGAGCAGGCTCCAGAAATATTGCTCGGTTGAACCACCTGTTTGTCCTATCCATTGGAGACACGATCTTTGTGCTATGGTTTTGCGGGTTGCCGATTGATCTGCAACAGGAGCCACCAACATTCGCCTGCTCGAGACTGAATATTGGCGAAAGATAAGGTCCAAATTAGAGACATCGAGATGGGCTTATTGGAATCCGCCGAGTAACGGAGTGGATACCGTACTTGATGCTCTCGAGTCGTAGGCCGATGTCTGAGCGTTCTGGGCCTCGCCAAATGGATATTTGATTCGAATGCCCGGGGGACGCGCCAAACATGGAAAGGCAGTTGCTTGGTTTACTGCGCTCGTATAAACTACCTAGTTACGGAACGGACTACATTTCCGGCCGTCTTCGATCCCATACGGTCCCTCGCTTATATTTCGATCATCGTCTAGGCAATATTATCTCGATTCAAGCACTAGTACAACCATTATCTCCGACTATCAGATCGTCGAGCAACTCTCATTCTGTTCTCCAAACAGGGCTACTTCCCTAACTACGCAACAAATCGAGCTTTGCTAGGAAACTCGGTCGTGGCTTGTAGCTCGAGAGTATTCGCCTGCTCATTGCGCCAATCCTACGGCTATGCTTTGCGTTCTCCCAAAGTGATTTGTAACCGAATCCGCTCGTTATCGTTTCTTATTCTTGATCGCACAGACCCAATATCGCACTCGACGTCAACGGACGAGGATGATGCGATTCGACACGTGTTTGTCACCACCGATGGTTGGGATAGATTGTCGGGCGAGTGAGGAGATTAGCGTGTCGGAGGGTTACTGCACGATGGTGAGTGGGAGTTTCGATCACGGGCGGACGTTTATCAAGATTTGTGATGTATCAGCGGCTAACCTGGCGTTCTTTAGATGTGCGCGTTCACGGTCTGGATAAACCTTCGTATTCTGGAATGTGCACATCTCCGGGAGAGGATGTGGCCGAGTTGTCTTCATTTTGAATGACTTGGGCACTTGATGGATAATATGGCGGTTCCTAGTTTTGGAGATGGAGAAGTTAAAATGGGGTTATAACTCTGGGTCTTGCCTCCACGACAGCATGCACTTCCTGTATTTTTCTCCATATCCTCAACCATTGTTCTACCTCGTCTTCTGGCCTTTCTCATTGGCGAGTTTCTTTTTCGATCTTGTAAGCCGAGGTTTTCGACTAGGATGGATAGGCCGGTATTCGCTTGAGGCTACTTATTGCAGAATTATGAATATGAATACTTGCTATACAGCTTGAACGACCACGAGGTGTCACGAACGCTGGGTGGTGCTTGACAAGGAGAATTTGTGAGCTCGGTCAGTAAAACGGTAGGTTTTGGGAGTTGAGTTGACCCAGTGAGTTCATGTCGAGACAGACCCACGGTTAGAACGTCATTAGGCAGGCTGAATAAATCCCGCCTTGCCCGCGGGAACAAAACGGTTGGGTCGGTAGCAATCGCAAAATGGAAAAATACGAAACAATGAAGCGCTCAGGTTCAAGCTAGATTATATTTCTTGTGCAGGATTCCATAACACTACATCGACTAATAAAAAAAACTGTCCTGGCGAACAGGTCAACATCACCTACGCCAGCGAGAGAACTACGGTCTCCAAGAAGAATGCTGCCATCATACAACGGCTCCTGAACCTGATGACGCTTCCCAGGTCCTAGGAACCATGTCCGCCACCTATCCCCACTCTTTACCCCGCTATGGGCACAAACGCATCTCTGGGAACATGCAGTTCGACTCACCAGATGTAGACATTAAGGCCCAGGTTATGAGCCCAGTCTTCCGCCTACTCGAGTAATGGGTCGTTTTGGTACACTTTGGTGTTTGGAGTCGGTGGTCTGCCTTGAGTCGGTGTATTGTACTTTGTCTGAGCGAGACAATGTCTCAAGTCACGAAGGAAGAATCTAGAACCGGAACCGGTGATATATCCCAGTGAGCGATCTTCAGGAGTACGGCCCGGAGCTTTGGGGTGTACGAACCCGACCGAGTGAACAGTAGACGGGATTGGTAGGCATAGCTCGGAATACGGTCGCAATCTCAAACACATACGATCGTCGTATGAGATTGAAGTGTGAGGGTCCGAAGGCAGAACCGTCGGCTTGGTCTACCAGCGAGTACGACAGGAAGAGACCAGCCTCCGCTATATGAGACAAGTGTACCCGACTACGACCAGCGCGGAGCGGATATGAGACCGAGGCTAGCAAGAACCAGAACTTGCCTAAAGTTTGGATCTGGGCTGTTGATCATACCTGGTGGCGTTAACGACGTAGACATAACGCTTACCGAAGCTTTGCTCATAGCTATAGCATTCAGATTCCAAAGTGCCTACTCCATCCAACTGTCAGGAACATGGCAGCGGTGGGATGTCGACATTGTCGTGCTTTAGCTGAAAGATGCTGAATATTTATTGCGGTTATGAAGTAAGAACAGATGGCATTAAAGGAGAGCGCGAGCGGGATAGTAGAGAAGGGGACAATATTTAGCCGAATTTTGAGCCAATTGGTATTCAATATACGCATTTGTGGTCGAGTCGTGGGAGAGGTGGTGGTTGGAGCGGAGAAGTGTTGTAGTCGCTGCGCGCTCGCACCGGATCCCGTGTTTGTGACTGTTTGCGACCATAATAAAGACTTATCCGCTTCAACGACGTCACCTCCCGCCCTCATAACGACAACCCGACATCCTTTCGTGGTGCACCTGGCAGCGACAATTGATATCTGAGCCTGGGACGACCTGTTGGCTACTTTGGCGCTCTTGTGGATTAAATCGACTATTTATGGGAGTCTACGGTCTATCCTCGTAATCGCCGAAGACCACCAGACGCCTAACACTTTTGACGGGACAACCAGGCACTTAGCTCAACCCCAGAGCCTACAGCTCGTGTTTCCCTCCTCCGCGCAGACCGGTTATCTACTAGAAACGAACGAGACGGATACTCCGGACTGCCTGGATGGGACTTGGACCGTCAACGAAAATAAGGGCAAGAAAGTCGATGTCACACTGCGTCTTGCGGCGGGGTTTAGCTAGTCTCAAAAAGAGGGCCAACGGAACGTCTCTCAGGTGAGTTCCTGTCTCTTCGATTCTTGACCAGCATGACGAACCGATGCTAACGAATGATCATAGGCTGGTTCTAGTCCGCAAAATCCTCAGAAGCGGATTGGGGATCAGAGGGATTGGGGGGTTTTCTGTCCATAGTATGTGCCGAGTGAACCCCAGCGACTCGTTCAGACAAACTCAGCTCATTTTATCCGACAGAGACCAAAGAACTTTGAGTCACGGTCATCAGCAATCAATCTCCCGGGGAACCAGCTCGCCGGGTCCGCCGAAAATGGAGCTCGGCAAGAGGATTGCTCGAGTTACCGAGGCCAAGGCCGGGTTCGAAGTACTTTTCAAGCAACGAAGTGGATATTGGGGGCCGAAAGCCTTCGATAGTCGATAGCGCTCCTAGCACTCTTGTTACACGACCCTGACGCCTTTGCTCTAGAGGCGTCTACAGGGTGAACAGGTGTAAACCACCTTAAGGAGTCACCCATTTGACTCATGGGTGATGTACTCAAGTGCGTTCGACCCCGTTGGCTGATACTTCGTATGACGCTTGCTTACGTTTTCAATTCGTTATCTAGGGCCAAAGTATAGCTTGATTCCATTGGCATTCACAATCCGGTATGTCTAAGCTATTAGTAGCCTATTCTCACTCATCGAACCACGCGTTACTGCGGAGGATTTTCAGTATCTCCCGAATTCGAAGATTATCCGTCGAGCCACAATATGAATCCTGGAGAGAACATGGTGTCCTATACGGGTAAGTCTCCATCAGTCTCATATGTTGTTTTTCCCTTCTTATTCTGAGTGGCAGACATAGCGATGTTTTTTGCGTTGACCGCGGTTGAAGAAACCCACATTTTATTCTCCAAGGCGGCCGACGAACTGACCACTAACGCTCTTTGGTTCAGGCTGCAACTCATGGTAACCCCCGTTCTCGATTCTGCATACTAAACTCATATGGAGAATCGCGAAGACTAGGCTGTTTCCAGAAAAGAGAGATGGACCACGACGAGGGTACTCCAAATTGGTGAGTGATCGTTCTACTTCTGCGAAAATACCTAACTTTCATCCGGCCATGTATAGACGGCCGATTCAATGTTTGTCAGGTTTGCGTCAACGGCTGGGATGGATTTGCGGAACAGTCAAGGTGGAGCGCGTACCCGCGAGAGGTTACGGTCGATTCGCCTCTTCTTCCGAGGGGTCGGCGGAGGGGTTCCAGGCGACAGCGGCTCGTTTGGCGGGTACCGACAGCTAAACGAGATTCTACATTCAGGTCATCATCCCACCATTATCGAGCTTTCCCTTCATGTTCCCCCGTACCATTCTCCACCTCATCCTCTTACCTTCCTTGTTCACGAATCTTCCCCGCCTGAATAACGAGTTTAATCACTGAGAAAGATGGATAAGACGTCGCCGTGTGTTGCAAAGCATTTCGTAGAATAAGATTTTGGTTAATTCTTGTTGAAGAAATTGATTAATATATACGAAGTATCTCAGTTGATATATAGATGTGTGAATGTTCCCATGTACTATTTGTTCCGATCTCAGTTCCCTTATCTGTACATATGACTTGCCTGTTATGGCTCTGTATAAATACAGTAGTCGATGTACCTCTTTCTATATCGGTCCAATACATCCTTTTATATCGACTACTGCTTTGGGCTTAGTTCCCTCCATCGCTTCCATACTAAGAAGCTTATATTGAGATTATTATTCTCATTAATTCTGATACATGTTGAGCAAGCGCAAACCACCAACGCAAACACGATCGACATGTTTTTTATGTGGAACGTTTGATGTCTTAGTCACAAAATCAATATTCTTTGAGTGGTAGGGTGGCTCGTCGTTGAGAAGCTACACGAAGTCCAACGATAAAACCTGCTCACGATGCTCATGACGTAAGCAACTCGGGACCAAATAAATGCCGCCGGTGCAGAGCGGGATCAAAATTCTTCAGTTTTGGAAGGCGGACTGTACTGTGAGTTTGAACCTGAGTTGCTATTTTTTTTGTCCTGCTGAGAGGTCGGAGTTTACGCTTATATATTACCCCGTACTCAACGCTTTGGAATATTACACCAACGAGCCAGAATAGTTATTTTTGTATGTTACGAACAATTACTCAACGTTTCTGAGAAAGCAACTGGCAAAGCACATCGGTATTTTGAAACTTGTATTCCTCCCAAACCTGAGCCATCGCCCAGTTGTCTCCCCTTCGATTTCACCTGTCTCGTTCGGCCCAAACAACCACATCTGAACGAGTGGAGACGAGGATCTGGGCAAACAACAACCGAAAATGACAATCCGGGCAAGAAAATGATTTGGTATACTATGTTTCTACCCAACGAGTGTGTCAAATGAACATCAAGAACCACTTATTTTGACATATGGCTTACAGCGGAGAACAAATTCGTCAACTGACTGGGCCAGTTCAGCCAAGTAGAGCACGCGATGACGTCCCAATGTTCATGGTTCATGGCAGGATGTCGGCAGCACCCGGCGGACCAAAGAAGTTAAGTCACAAACTGAGAGACAAGCGATTGGCACAAACGGCGGCCTGGAATTACACAATTGGACTCACTAGATCAGATTTTTAGAGCCTAGGTTGTGAGCTGGAAGGCCCTCTCAGCGGCAATGTCAGCTCATTTCCGTGTTTAGAGTCGATAGGACCGCTTGGGTTGTTGGATATTGTGATTATATGGATCATGACGGAGGTTCAATGTAAGCAACCAGCGACCGTTGGAGGATAGAATATAGGCCAGATTTGAAGGTATTTGAGCGGGGGTGATTTCTAGCAGGGCGGCAAATAGCTCGGGGAAGAGGTGGATTAGGTCGAGTGAATGGCTGGCGAAACCGAGAGGGGCGAGCTCGATGTGAACGTAGTTACGGTGTGGCTCGTGACCATCGCCTACTTCTCGACTACAAGCTCTGTATCCACGATAGTTGTATAGTGGGCCTCGGCAGTATGCTCTTGAAGCAAGAACGGAAGTTAGGCTGGCAGTCGAGTCCCCGAACGTGTTCGATGGGAGCGTGGCATATGCTGAGAGGACTTGTAGGATCGGGTCGAGTTCTGCCGCCAAAGCAAGTTTGACTCAGCGAAGGAGTGTAGGAAGTGCGAGAGTGCAATGCATCAGCAAAAAAGGGGGCGGGTCCAGATGGATCCAGATGGATCCAGAGAAAGGACCTAAGGATACACCACTCTGGACCCACAAGGTGGCTCAGGATCCATCTGGATCCACCCAGCCTAACCATAAAAGGAGAATCTCCTTTTTTGGTAATAAAAAATATCCTTATGTGGTAATGTTTGAAAAAGTCACACTATTTCAAATTCACCATATATGGTAATTTCCAAATGTGTTTGTTTTTCAAAATTACTAGATAAGGAAACTTTTTGTTACCAAAAAAGGAAATTCTTCTTTTATGGTTAGGCTGGGTGGATCCAGATGGATCCTGAGCCACCTTGTGGGTCCAGAGTGGTGTATCCTTAGGTCCTTTCTCTGGATCCATCTGGATCCATCTGGACCCGCCCCCTTTTTTGCTGATGTGGGGACTTCGAAGTTGGTTGGTCGCAAGTGTCTGACGTTTGCCGAGTCTACTGGGCATAATGGACTCTAGAATGGTTGAAAGGCAGAGGTTTCGGGGTAATAGCAAGAAATACCTGGATACACGTCCAAGAGTGAGGCCCATAGGAGTACTGTAGGGGTCCAAATAGCCAGAGTCCGGAGTCAAGACTGCAGAAGATGACGGAACGAAGAGATTAGCCTCTACCGCGATAATAACCCGAAGTTACGCGAATACTTACTATTGAGATATAAACAAGGGATCGAGTAGGCAAGAGCTTGAACTCGTCGTATTTAAATCTAAGCCTTCGTTCATAGCTAATAGCGTCAACAATTCGAGCGAAGCGACAACTAAAACTCAAATCCTACCAGACGCCTACTCACGGAGGGCGATCGACTTCCTTGAGCACCTATTTGTCTAGTTACCAGGAGTGTGGTAACAGTGGGTCGACAGTGGCGTCAGGTTATGGACCACAGGTTGAAAACTTCATCCAGTCTGGAATCGAAACGAGTCTGACCAGCGAAAGTATCGGCGGAAGATCGAAGAGAGAGATACACTGGCTCGAATAAGTCTTGCCTCACGTGACCCAAAAACTACTGTACTCACCGTCTCCCCTCAGCCGTCGAGTATATATACAATGTATATTAGTACGAAATGAAGAGAATTGTCGTGCGCATCTGCGCGTATAAA
>WSTH01001108.1:0-14625 GCA_019616345.1 Ceratobasidium sp. 395
ACGAAGGTCCTTTGAGAACACCGTTACCACCTTCAGTACTTGCGACGTCTGCAATTCCCGCTTTCCCTAACCCCTTTAGCGCAACCAGTGCGCCCAACTCTGGTACAACAACGCCGGCGCCTAATGCAACCGTCCCACAGACGACTGGACGTCAAACGACCGCAGTAACTCGACCACAGATTTCTGCTGCATCTGCGCCAACTACACCACCCACAACTATCAATGCGACTCTCGAGCCAGCTCCAGCTCTAGCCCCCGTCTTGCCTCGACCCGCCGCTGCTGTTGCTCCTGTCACTCCCGCCGCTGCTATCGTTGCCCCCGTCGCTGCTCCTATCGCTGCCACTCCCACTGCTGCCAGCGTTATCCATACTGTTCCTACTCCTGCTCCTGCCGCTGCTCCTGCACTAGCTAGACGTATCACCTCCGCTGGCCTTCCTGCTCGTCCACCCTCGACGACCCCGTGCAAGTATTTCAGTTCGAAAAAAGGGTGTGCACGAGTCGGATTTTGTCCGTTTAGACACGGAGATGAGTCGAGCGCCGGGCCTTCGCGAGCAAATTCTGGTGACGCCCGGGTTGGCGCAAGTGGAGTTCCACCAGTGACGCTTGTCGCAAACCCTATCACAAACAGTCAAGCTGTAAACGCTCAGCCTGGCTCTGGTGGTTCATCTCGTACGTCTCCTGGAGTGGTGGTGAAGACTGAGCAGGAGAGCCCTGCCCCGAAGCTAGCAAGGGGGACTTCTGGTGCACAAGCTAAATCTCGGGTGGGGCCACCGGCGACGTCGAGGAAGGTAAAAGAGGAGGAAGTGACACTTCGTGGTTTGGGAGATGATTATGCTGCGAGCTCTGATCGAGATATGGCGGATGGCACGACCAAGGATAATGGGCTGATTTTACCTCCGTCTCTCACGTCTGCCCCGAGTGCTCAAGCGCCGAAGCCTCTACCGTCCTCTAACCAGTCCAACGTTCAGGCTGAACGTCGCCCTGTGGAACCGCCAAAGACTCCTGCTATTGCTCGCGTGCCGCCCTCAACGGTTGTTCTAGCGCTACCTCCTAGGCCAGTGCCGGCTCCGGTTCCAGTTCCAGCTCCAACTTCGGTCTCGGCTCCGGCTCCGGTGCCAGTTCCGCTGGCTCCTTCGACCGTACTGATCCCCCCTACGCCCGCTCACCCGCCTGTTACAAACAAGGCCGCCGCGCCTCAATCGTCGGTCGCTCCGGCTCGTCTGCCCTCCCGCGATTCGGGAAGGCTGGACCCGCGCGACCGTCGCGAGCTCTTGACGCGAATGCAAGATCCTCCACCGAGGTATACCAGTCGTCATAGTAGAAGCGGGAGCAATGCGTATCGTCATTCGTATAGCCCTAGAAGGTCGATTTCTCGCTCGCCGTCGCCGCCTCGTTCAAGGGGCCGGTCTCCGGTCTCGCGTGGGTATTCTCCACGTGGTAGAGGTTATTCTCCACCGCGCTCTAGAGGACATTCGCCATCCCGTTCACGCTCTCGATCTCCGCACCGGTGGAATGGTGCTCTGCCTCAGCCATCTCGGCCTCGAGGATATTCACCAAGGCGATCTAGGTCGCCGCGTTATGACCCCCGGTATGCTCGGTATCGTGGCTCTTCCAGTCGCTCTCGGAGTCCAGACCGTTATCGTAGACGAAGCCCGTCGCCTTTGTCTCGAGACGGAATGCCGCCTCGAGCGGCCAGCCCCACCCGTCGTTGGTCCCCTCGCTATTCTCCTAGAGCGCTTTCGCCGCGATCACCAACTTATCGCCGGTCGAGTTTGGATACGCGTAATGAGTATCGTCCTAATGTGGAAAATAGGCCTGCTCCGTCGACTCGGCCGCCTCTACCAACAGTTGCCCCCGAAGATACTGGATATACTGTTGGACATGTTCGCCATCTCCCAGAGATTAGTGCACGAAGGGATCACTACTCGCCTCTGCAGGCGGAGCCGACGAATTACGAACAGAATCCCCGCACCGGGCGTGATATGCGAGGTATTTATTCTGACTCTATTACATGATCTTTACTAATTTTATTTCGGTATGCGCGACTTGTAGAACCGATTCATCCGAATCATTCGGGTGGACATGTACAGGAACCAGACTATGATCCTGGCCTACGAGTCGGGTTTTCTGTTGGAATACCTCAAGCAAGCTCTACCCCAAGTCGTCCTCCGGTCCTGGTAGAATCCTCCAACAACCCTATTCCCGGACTTCCAAAGAAGCCCATTGTGATGCCAGCTGACTATGATAACTTTGAGCAATCCATGGTTATGGAGATTGCTAGTCCCGAGGCTCGGAATCCCACTTCATCCAGACTGCAAGAACGTGTGAGCGAGTATCCCGGCTTCGTTCCTGCTAGTTTTGTTCCTGTTGAAAACACACCGAGGCTTTATGCTCGGATGACACAGGGTGAACAATTGCCGTTGTCAGAGCGTTTGGCGTCGTCTGAAACTCATCAACCGATGAGGGTGACTTATAACAAGGGGCCCAAATCAACTAACTCGAATAACAATAGCCAATTGGCAGCTCGTCTTGGGGTCAATAATGGAGAGAGGTCCCAGCCGCTCGCCAACCGTTTACAGGACGAAGCTCGATCGCGACCGAGTTACCAGAACCGAGACCGAGAACCTCAAGCGCGACCGGGTGGTGGGTTGATGGCTCGTATGGTAGGCGATAAGAAACAAGGTGAGTGATGACCTTAGCTTAACGATTCGCTTCTCATTGAGCTTTCGGACAACAGGGTAAATACATGGAGTAAGTGGAGTGTTTCGGGTTTGGGACTTGTTATGAGACGCTACGGAATCGATTTTCTTACCTCTTTTTTCTCTCTCTTTGCGATACGACTGTTTGCTTTGCGTAGTTTTACGATGCTGTTATGCGATTTGTTGCTTTCCTAATTTAACGAAGTTTCGTTAACATATGCGGTTCGCCCTCTCAAATGGCCCTAGATGTTTCTGATTCAAAGCTGACTTGCTAGGCTGCGAGTCGGACCCGCAAGGGCTGAAAGTCTGAAACATTAGACGGAGTACATGCAGGTGAGACAATCTAATCTTGCGTTGTAAAATACTAGACGATGGTTTTGTTCGAAGTCATGGTGCCAATCACTAACATATAAGAAGTTGTCTCCCAGTTTCTCGCCAACTTCTACAGAAATCCGGACCGCAGGCTGTTGAATTACCTCGGCCAATGATGAAGGCGGTACTGGAGGTATTCATAGTTTGCGGCCGCACCCATTAATTGATATACTGTATCGGCTAGTATGACCTCAGCATGTGTCATAAGAAGCAAATTTCCGGCTGTGTCGTGTTTCTATTTCCTGCAATTAGCCGCCACCTCAGTAGATATGTCTAGGATCCCTAGGGAAATACTAGGCAAAAATCTTGACGACTACTTCCTCCACGACTATAATCCAAAAGAACTGCCAGCTAGCTCCCTTCTCCAGCGCCTAGACTCGGACAGTACAATCAAAAAAATACTGACTAAGGACAATGTAACTGCTACGACGCTCTATGATCTGACGAGACTAGTTCTGGTCCCAAACCGTTTATTATCCTTTCCAGGGACTCGAATCATGCCTGCATTGATGGATCTTCTTCGTAGTTATTCTCAACATCATCAAGTGAGCTACTAACTTTCCTAATTCTACCATCAATCGTTTACACTTTCAGCCATACGATTATGAATACGGGTTTTATTGTGTAGAGGCAATCTTATTCACGCTCCTGATCGGGGTGATGTCCGCGAAAGCACAGGCGCTTCGTATGTATGTTGATGAAACTATGGCAATCTTTGGTCAAGCACCTGCCTCCTCCCTTCACGATGTGATAGATCAGTGCTTGGGCCCGGCTCTCGAAATGTGTGGAGAAGTTAACGAGCGTAATGATGATGAAAGACACACAGTAGAAGGTAATGCGATGCTATTCACTGTACATTAGGTAGCGCATATATACAGCCAATAGACAATAAGACAGAGAAAGATACAAGGGAGTGCGATACACAATAGCACGTATGTATAAAGGACAGCAGTACACAATGATATAGAAGTCGCTCTGTTTGCTTATCTACATCACTCCCCCTCAAACATATGACGAAGACATCAGAATAGAAAAGATACGAGAAAAATCGGGAGCGGGCAAAGGCTTGGTAAAGCCGTCTGCGAGGTTGTCGATGCCAGCTACGTGTGGCGTTTCAATCTCGCCATTTTCGATGTGTTCTCGAATGAAATGATGTCGTATTTCGATATGCTTTGATCGACCGTGAAATTGTGAGTCTTGAGCGAGAGCGATCGCAGATCGCGAATCGGTGAGTACACGCGTGGCGTGTGTACGCTCGAATCCAAGCTCGCCAAGGAATGCGCGTAGCCACAGCGCATGGCGGATGCCGTAGGCCATGGCCATGTATTCGGCCTCCATCGATGAGAGCGATACCGTCGCTTGTTTCTTCGAGCTCCAAGCGATCGGGCCAGACGCGAGGACAAAGACCATGCCAGATACAGATCGGCGGTCAAGAATGTCGAGTCCCCAATTAGCGTCAACATATCCAGCTTCAAGTATTTGGCCATTATCAGCGAGGCCGTCGTATGTAATTCCGCGCGTAAGTGTACCAGACACATATCGTAGCACGCGCTTGAGAGCGGTCACGTGCTCAGGACCGTAGCATGTAGTGAACTGCGCGAGGTGCTGCACAGCGTATGTAAGGTCGAGTCGGGTCCCGAGAGCTGCATACATAAGTGCACCGACCATAGTCGCATATGGGAAGTCGGGTGAATCGCCAGTATAGCGATTGAGAACAGTTGTGCGAGACATAGGAGTGTCCGCGGGGTTACAGGACTCCATCTTCGCGCGCTTGATGACAGATCCAAGGTAAGCGTCCTGCGAGAGTGTGATGGTGCGCTTGTCTCAATTGTGTGTGATCCGTAGTCCGACAAAGTGGTTGAGGTCGCCTAAGTCGCGCATGTCGAATAAGTTCTTTAGCTCCCCCTTGACGTGTGCAGCGGATCCTTTAGTGGTAAAAATCGCGACATCGTCAACATGGAACGCTAGAATCGACAGTTGGTTGCGCTGCAGGCGTCGATAGACACAGGAATCGGAGAATAAACGCGTATAACCAAGCGTTAGCAGCGCTTCATGAAAGCGTCGGTTCCAGACGCGGCCAGACTGCTTGAGGCCGTACAAGGTTTTATGTAAGTGTAACACCTTCTTTGTACCGTCGCTGAAACCAGGTATTTGGTCCATATAGATTTCTTCCTCGAGTTTGCCGTTTAGGTACGCTCCAACAACGTCTAGTTGCGTTATATCAAGGTCGAGGATTGCAGCGATCGCGCAAAGGCAACGAAAAGCGTTGAGACGAAGGACAGGCGCAAATGTTAGGTGATAATCGATGCCTTCAATCTGTGAGTAACCTTTAGCGACCAGTCGGGCCTTGTGTCGTATGACGTTCCCGTTAGCGTCGCGTTTGCGGATTAGCACCCAACCGCATTTAATGGTCTTCTTGCCTGCTGGTAAGTCGACAAGTGTAAAAGTACCTGTCTCTTTCAACTGAGCAACTTCGGTTTCAGCTGCTTCGCGCCATAACTCACGATCGGGACCCTTCATCGCAGAGTGGTAAGTCGGCTTGTCTTCTGGATCGCTTGCACTAGCTTCGTACACTAGATCCTGGACAATTTGTAGGCTATATGCGTCGTCAAACGTGGCGTCCTCTTGAGTAACGTGTGCGTATTCCTCAATTGCAGCGTTTGCAGCCTCCCGATTTGTGCTGTCGCTCATATACGGTCCAAAGGCATCGTATTTAGCGTTCGGGTTCGCGGTAATGCCATGTTTGGCAACGAGGTCGTATGGGACAGGTGGTAGACCGCGACGGGAGCGTTCAACGATGGATGGGAGAGGAAGAGGAGCGGGTTTAGCGGGTGCACTAGGTACTTTAGATGCAGTGGATGGCGACGCTTTGACGGGTGTAGTTGGTTCGGACTTTGGAGGAGTTGGTAAGGTTTCAGCTTCGGGTTCTTGCTCCCCCTCGACGGGCACAGAGTCGTCTTGCTCGTCGATTTCCAGCTCGACAGTAGCCGGAGTAGGTGGGAACTTCACGTTCCTTGATACCAGGACCGTGCGCTGATTATGGCTCCAATAGCGCCAAGCTTTGCCGTCGATTTCAACGCCAACAAAGGTGCGTTTACTTGACTTTGCATCCAACTTGGTATTCCTTCTGCTCTGATCGAGTACCCAACAGGACGAGCCGAATTCGCGTACTGCGCTGACATCGGGCTTCTTGCCATGTATAAGCTCGTGTGGCGTTTTGAATCCCGGGATCGCACGCGTATAGGTGCGGTTCTTGAGGTAGCATGCGTAGCGGAAGGCTTCGATCCACATGTACTTGGGCAGGTTTGCGGCCAATCGCATTGCGCGGCCACGCTCGGCTATCGTCAAGTTCAAGCGTTCGGCGATGCTGTTCTGGGACGAGGAATGGGGAGCGGTGGTCTCGTAGGAAGTGCCTTGGGCAGCGATATGGGCTAGGAGGGGCGCGTTGACATGTTCAGTGCCATTGTCGAAGCGAATGGTGCGGAGTTTGCGGCCATGTAGATTAGCAATGAATGCTTCGTATTCCTTGTACTTCGTAGAGACTTCCGGCTTCTCTCGCATAAAGTAAAGTACCGTGTATCGCGTAGCTACGTCTGTAAAGGATACGTAGTACTTATAGCCGCCTATAGCTTGAATTAGGGCAGGTCCCCATACATCCGACACCGTGAGTTCGCCTATTTTTTTTTATTTTTTATTTAAATCATTAATTTATTGTCGAATGAAGGCATGGCCTTATGTATCGACATCAGAGTCAGAGAGAGAGAGAGGGAAACAGTGGCGCAAAACACAGAAAGGAGGGAAAACAGTGGTGCCGAGGCAATTACTAACTAGTGACAAACTTAGCTCAGTGTCTCGAGTCATATAAAAAGGAGAAAACTACGCATATAAGGTTACTGTCTAAGATGGTCACGGAAACAACCAGTACTACGAATATAATGAAAAAGAGCCGGGAAAGCGATCTTGTTGAAGAAAAGGAACGAAAGACTGAGGTAATCCCTGCCCTTCGAGGCGAGGATATCTTGCCTGTGTCGTGCATACTTCGGGCAGCGAAGAATGAAGTGTGCAACTGTTTCAGGCGCGTCCCTACAACCCTCGCAAATCGGCGAGTCCACAGCGTGAATCGTGTGGAGGTGTCGCTGGAGCTGAATGTGCCCCGTGATAAGTCGGAAGAGGAGTGTAGCGTGGGATCTCGGAAGTCGATCGATGGTGGCGAGGAAGAGGCTGGGCTCGATGGATGGGAAACGATCCCGAAGCTTGATGCCCTGTGTTCGCCTATTTTATCGACCTTGGTATCAGAGGCAGCTGGGAATGGTTTAACCTTGTGTTTCCCTTGTACGCACGCCTCGCAGAAGTGCTCGCGTGGCAGCGAGCCCTTGACCTCCATCCCATCGACCATCTTTTCCTTCACCATCACCCGGAGGGTCTCCATCGACGGGTGTCCAAGGGAGCGATGCCAATCCTCCCAGGTCCTAGCGGCCATGGCGACATCTGCCGTGTCGCCTCCTTTGCGCTTGACCGTCAGCGCATCGATTGGGTAGAGGCTCCCATTGCCCCCAGTACGTCGTTTGGTCGCTTTTCCGACTTGTACGCCATCGGAATTGCTGATCAAGAATGTGTCGCCAGCAGCTTTGAGCGACATGCCAGCATTGGTCATCCTCCCAACGGAGAGGAGATTGTGCGGCGCGCTCGGTACGTGCGCAGCGTTCTTCAGGTGTAGCAGTCTATGCTGACCGTCGGCTCCCTTTAGGGTCACAACCACCTCCCCGCGACCGGCAATCGATGTGTTGCCGCCAATACCGCCAACAACGGACGGTTTAGGGGTGTAGGACTCGAAATCCGCGAGTTCGCGGACTATATGCGACGTTGTTGCGCTGTCAAGGAGCCAGGCGCCGATTGGAACGGCGGGGGAATGGGCCACACATGCCATCTCAGTGGCAGCGTTGGCGTTGTCGCTCTTCTTCCTGCCGCGTCCTGCGCGTTTCCGACGGTTCCCTCCTGCCTGGTAAGCTCCTCCCCCTTCGGATCGGCAATCCGCCTTGACGTGCCCCTTGCGTTTGCAGTTGTGGCACTCGACGTTGGGGTTCTGAGGGCGATTGGCGGACGACTTGGAGTAGAGGGTAACGTCGGTGCCGTTCATGGCGCCCAGACGGCGTCGTTCTTCGTCCATCAGGCGGGCCAGCATGTCCGACGCAAACACGTCGCGTTCCTTGGTCTTTGAGCGATCGACGCGCCAGGAGATGGTGCCGATGAACGTCTGCCAGGCAGCGGGCAGCGATCCGACGACCTGTAGGGCGTAGTCTAGCTCGTTGAGCTGCTCGCCTAGGATGCTGAGCTCGTCGAATGCAATGCGCATCTCGCGCATATGGTCCTCAAGCGGTTGGTCGTCTCGCATAACAGTGCGATAGAAGCGGTTTCGGGCAGAAAGGAGCCCGAGCAACGACGAGGACTTGTAGAGCGATTCCAGCTCGTCCCAGCACTGCTTGGACATCGTGAAACGAGTAAGTTGAATGGATATGGCGTCGGCACAGCGGAGTCGGATGGTGCTCAACGCCTTACGATCGTTAGATTTCCACTTCGCGCTCGCAGTAGGGTCGGTAAGTGGGTTTATTGTGGTTCCATCGACATAGTCGTAGAGACCGCAGTCGACTAGGATGTCTACCATCCGCATGCGCCATACGACATAATTGTCTTGTCCGGTGAGTTTGTCGATCTTGTGCATACCAGACCCTACTGATACCGAAACATTGGTAATAGGAGCAGCAGTGGCCGGCGCACCAGTAGTAGACGTGGTCGGCGCACCGGGGGACGTTGTGGAATCAGACATCACGGTCGGCGCAATGGCAGAGAGACAAAAGATAAGTCGTTATTGCAGTAGAGTTAGGCTAGAGCTAGGCGGGGCTCATAACCTGATGAAAGACACACAGTAGAAGGTAATGCGATGCTATTCACTGTACATTAGGTAGCGCATATATACAGCCAATAGACAATAAGACAGAGAAAGATACAAGGGAGTGCGATACACAATAGCACGTATGTATAAAGGACAGCAGTACACAATGATATAGAAGTCGCTCTGTTTGCTTATCTACATCAAATGAAAGCTTCTGGAGCTTTGATTCTTCGACCCGGACACTTGTGCCCAACTTGGGAGGGTTCACAATCGATGACCTTCATTGCTTCATTGATGCCATCTGGGCAAGTAGAAAGGACTTGTTTTGGGCTCATACGCTCACTGGTGTGTCAACTTTATGGCGCTGTGGAATATTTGTTCTCTGCCTATTTCACCGACGAACATTGTAAGTTCAATCATCGTCATTCCTGCAACCCCTGCAGTCTGAGAGCATATCACCAGGCGCAACCACGAACTCACGCCCAAATTCTATAACCTTGCCCTGCGACTTGAATTCAACACCTCTAGAGACGAGTTCCATCTACTGGATTTAGTGTTGAAAATCAACTCCAAAATCCCGCCGTCTTCCGAGGGGAAATATTCGGTAAACAGTATTGTCGACAAGGAAGATGCGAAACTTATGCTCCGAAAATACCACTCTTGGGTGATTCTTCTGGAACAGAGGTATTGGAATACCCTAAACCTTTGCGCACTCTCGGCTAGTAGCATCATTCTGCAACTAAACGATCTTGAGCTCCATCTCGAATTTTTGAAATCTCACCTTAGAGTCATATGGTCTGGGGTTTTGCGACACGACGAGCATCCGGGGGATACAAAGGATACCACGCCATTGATACTTTTTACCGTTACAACCTTGAAGCATATCGAGTAGGTAGTCCGCATCAATATTACCGTGTCTATATGCTAATCGTGCAAGTAGATTTATGGTCACAAGGAACCTCTTAGAAAACATACCTCCATGCATCGACCTGTTGTTCACGGAGGGTGATTTCGTGAATCTAATGGGCCGCAGCCTCCTTTGGTTCCCTCGCTTTGCCGACATCTATTCTTCAAATAAGGAGATCGGTCAGTGCCACGGCTATAAACAATCAACGGCTAACGCGTCGTTCCGTAGGTGGCATTATGTCACAATTCGAGATGCTCCACGAAACGCTCATCGAGCTTGCGCGGGCAACGGGACCTCTTGTGTCAAATTTACTAATAGTAACCCCACGCCCATTCGATATTTGGGCTGATTGGAACAAGACAAGGGTATTTTTTCAATGCTCGCGACAAATGCACCTCTCGAGGAGTAATCGGACTCTACGTGTCTATCTCAATATGATGACAAAGGCTTGGGAAGAATTTAGACAAATGATGCCTAAAGTCTTGGATCTGTACTGCGCCAACCCTGGCTGTGGTCGGATAGACCCCGCTATGCAGTGCGCACAGTGTCGTACTGCGCGATATTGCAATAAAAGATGTCAGTACCAGTAAGTAGTATTCCAGTAATGTTTGCTAGCTACTTTACTTACGAGAAATCATAGTCACTAGTATTACCCTGCATTCGAGCGATCTCATAGCCTTGCGTGCGCCAAGCCGAAGCCGGAGCTTTTATCAGACTAGACGCCTACGGTGTTGCTCGCTATCCTCAGTTGGCGGATTCTGCTGCGTCACGAGTGTCTGCTATAGGGCGCATACACAAACAATACCTTCGGCAAATTAGGGCTACAATAGGTTGCCTTTTACTTATCTGTTCGTAATCGCTTCAAGAGAGCACCAAATCCGCAGAAGTGATGGCGAAGCTCACTAACTTACTCGCCACTTTGTTCCAAAATCCCGTCTCGGACATCTGTTGTTTTACCGTCACAAAGCGCACTGTCGGTTGCTGTAACTACTGTTTAGCATGTGAATGTATGGCCATAGTTAACAAGGTATAGCAATTGTATTTGAGGAGGTCAGCCGATTGAGGAGTAGATTTCCTAGTGCGGAACGTACGTAGTGCCTGTGACGAACATGATAGCCAAAAGCCACAAACAAGCCAGCCAACCGAACATATTTGTTTTAAGCTCTTAGGCTGCTAGGTCTTAGACACAGTAGCGTAGATGTCGAGAACTAAAGGCCCGAGTTAAGAGCTATACGTGTCACATCCAGATCGAAGTAGTCCAAGTGCCAGTCCAAGTGCTCTCAGTTCAGCCCGACGTAGTCTTTCCATCGTGCAGAGTTACAAGCGCAAGATCCGTAGCACAGGAGCTGTGCACTCAAAGTTTAGCAGTTGCGCATTTCCACTAATGAGGATGTACGGCCTCTTCGTCTATGTTGTGAGCTTCACCAGTTCGTTCACCGTTATTCCCGACTAGAGATACGAGCTGAAAGCTACCTAGCCAGATAGACCAACACCTGAGCCTCTAGTGTTGGTATGGCTGCCATAAGATGTTTCTGCCTCGAGAGTTGTGAAAGAACGATACGAATTGGTATGGGAAGTAATACCCGCAGGTGAGAATTTCGAAGCTTGACATAGGTTTTCGGAATAAGCGGATGATAAAGCCGTAACCAGATTGTAGCCATTCCCACGCAGCCGTTAAGAGAGTCACAAGGAGTGAGATTTTTACTCGGTCATTCGTGTGACGTAGCCTTGATGTACTCAGAAAACGGCCTGCGTGGTTGTTGTCGTCAAGTGACTGGGCTGAGTTGAAAATGGCTCCAAACAGAAGATTGGTCAGCAAAGGCTCATAAAAACCTCTGGGTGTGTCGTGTGCCTGTCTCGATCAGACCTTGTAGCGGCAGGATCCTTTGTGGACACTTCAAGTTCGACATCGCTAAGAGAGCTCGAGAATACTGTCTTCCATCTAGATTCGAACGATCAGACCTCAGTTTCGGTGACATTTAGGTATAACGTTTTACTCTTACCGAGAAAGCATCTCGGCCCGATACAATTAGTGTTGTAAGTTAATCTGTAACACGGCAGGACCTCGGCAAGTATCCTAGTACACTATCGTACTTTAGGGACAAGCTTTGTGCTTAGGAAGTTCTACTAGATGGAATCTCGTCCGCTCGGAGTTATTACCTCTATGTCCGTCATGCAGTTGTTAGGCTCCCACTGGAGGAGAATGCTCTAGCCTATGTATATCATACCGATAGAAGTGAATAGACTCTCTACAGGTTGGGGTATCATATATATATATACGGTAATTCACAAAGTCAGCTCGATAATAAATTATGACCCTGTTAGATGACAAAGAGCTATTGGCGCGTAATCTGGTATTAGTGATAAACGGCGCACTTTCGAGGAGAATTTAGCAGCTTTCAAGACATATAAGCAGACTGAGTAGTATAGTCTGTATATGGAATATGGTTTGGGATCTTAACCTCAGAAGGTCTGTAGACCACGAACATTGAGTATATGCGCAATCGCAGAGACAAAATTGAGAGATAAGACACTTAGACATACTATAAGCACTAAAAAAACTCGATGCTAGTCTTTGTGTCATTAATCTGATGTGTTTTTTTTTTTTTGAATCGTTAATTTATTGTCAGATTAAGGCTTAGCCTTATGTACCGACACCTGAGACAAGAGAGAAGCACCACGTGAAGAGAGAGAGGAAAATCTGATGTTTTACCGACGGCAGCGCGTCCATACAAACATTTCCCGCCTCCGCGCTTATAACGTCCACGTGACATGCTCCCAGGGTGACGTCAGGGAACTGTTCTCGGCCGCTCATCCCTGACTTGACAACACAACCACTACCACCACTGCCACCTACTACATCCGCTAACCTCGCTCCCCCTTCTAGTCATGGCGAACTGGTACGTATCGCTTGCGCATAGGCAAATATTATTGTTGACGGCCTTGTAGGTTTGATGTCGCATCTCTTGTTATCGTGAGTAGCAAACTTGAGGAGCGAGAAGGAACAGAGTCTGAGAACTAGGTTGACAGTTTTGTGCAATGTTTGGAGGGGCGATATGTGAGTGGTTACGCTGGTATACATGTCCTTGGCGCAGTTGCTGATGGCGTCAATCTATCTTTAGACGCAGCCATGCTGCTGAACAAACAATTTTCTGGAGCGGTCGAGTGCGTCTCCTTCGTCCTCCATATCTTTCTACATCTCAGTATTTCTTACTACCTCTCTTATTCCTCCCTACAGTTCCACAAAAGACAGGTAAGCCTTGGTTCAAATCGGGGTCGCTGGGGCTGCGCGCTTACAGCCTTCGGCCTTGACACAGCCTCAAAAAGCGCGGTCTGGATATTACGGAGAATGGTCTGAAGGTCAAGACGGACAAGAGAATGGATCATGGGGATTATATTGGTGCAACGCAAAAGTGAGTATTTGGCTTCATAACGGAGCGTAAATGCGATATCTGACTGATTTGTCTGAATTCAACTTTGATGACCGTCTTGAACCCCTGGTGTCCTCTCTCGTTCCAACAACGCTCGATTTTTCCAACATAACACGACTCGGTTTCTCACCATGATACATTTTCTCGTCACGACATCCCGTAACCGAACCCTGGATTTCATTTCGTGTCGGTATTGAATGGGTCTCTGTCTCCCGTGGATGCAATAGAAACCTGGTTGGTGCGCTGAAAAATGCGTCGTACGGCTCGCCGGTAAACCAGAAGGCGGTACCCGAGTCGCTCGGGCAGGGATATGATGCACCGGGAACGAGGCATCGGGCTAATTCTGGCAAGAAGTAGACTGGCAGGACGAGTCGGCGAGGGGGCTGGGGTGTATGATATGGGTGAGGCGAGTGTGGGAGATCGCGTCGATCATGAACATGAGATATTAAACATGTGAGCTTACTACCCCTGTATGCCTGGACGTTTTCGGTATTTGTTGTTTGTCTTTTTACCCATTATGTATCTGTGTTTCTTGGAATACTAGCTTTGGGTTTGTAGAGTCTGGATGGCGAGGTTTGAGTGTGGGGGTAAAGGTTTATCCGGGGACGAACGGTCGAAATGAAGCGTGCGTGAATAGGAGGGCTGTCGAGGTGTTGCCGGCCGGGTTGTATACGGCGTGGGCGAGCTAAGCGGGACTGTCTCGGTGGACTCGGGGGGCGTGGATTTACCTGTACATTAATCGAGCGATGGGAACCGGTCGAGGTAAGAAGGGTCAGGCGGGGATTATTGGCCGGTATTTATACGTTTTTCACAATGACTAGGCTTCGAACCAACATCCTAAAGTGATATACGCGAACAAACGCGCACACGTTCGAGGCTTGAGTAGCATTCCTACGCTATCTGGCCAATGGCCCGTCCTGGGAATGCGCGACGACGGCACTTGCTTCTTAATCTCACCTGAATTTGGATGCGGCCGATTAGCGCCGGGATGAGTCAGCGGCGGTGAGCTGGAAGCTCATCGACGACCATGACGACAGGCGCAGGGCAGGCGTTGCAGATCCTCTGTTATGGCGGTAGCGAATAATGTCGAAAAAATTGAATTGAAAAGAACAGAAAAAGAATTGGGGCCGGCCGGAGCTTGGGGGGGCGCTCGTGGTATGATGATCCGCCTGATGATTGTTTATCCCAGTGAGCGGAATAAAACGAGCTGTTGAAGACCCAACCGCTGCTGATCGGACCCAAGTCCTCGCTCTACTTGATACACACGGACCTGTGCGTGAGACCGAGGCGCTCGCTCACCGCACTCCCTGCCGCCGGATCACTCGC
>WSTH01001109.1:0-14616 GCA_019616345.1 Ceratobasidium sp. 395
GGTGGCAAACGAGTAAGACGATGAAGGCGGGCTGATAGTTTAGGTACAACCAACGGGTCAAAGATCTTTGAGATTAGGTATAGAGGCCAATCGTCATCACACGAAGACACGAGAGCGTCTGTAGTATATATCACCCGGTGTGGTTGTTGGCTCAGTGTTAGGCGAATAGTCAAAGGTAGAGAGGGTGTATAATTTTGTACGAAGAACGATAGAATCAAGCCGTGCTACTATAGGTTGAGGACGTAAGGTTGACGCCCGGGCGGTTTTGATGGCCGAAAATGTTGAGTCACCCAGGGTGTTTTGATTTTGGAGCTGTACACGACCAGGTGAGGCGATCATTATCGCATCCGCGTTCGTCCTGGGGTGTTCTAAACCCGAAGTACGAGGAGTCAAAACTATGAGCGGGAGTAATAGCCACCAGATAGCCGGACGCTCCCGTAAATCGGTGTTTATTTAACGAGAAATGGTGTAGAGCATGGAGGCACCGAAAACCCTCATGAGACGACCTTATAATTTTACTTCTGGTGTCTACATCCTCAGAGGTGTTCGCAAGAGTTGACACTAGTCTAAATTCAAGCATGGTGCGAATTTATGAACTAACTGCGCGTAGCCAATCGAAGGACTTTTGCACCGGTATCACTAGCCATGCTCGATTCCACACGGAGTACAAAACTGACTCCTAAAATCTAAGTACGCCTAGAAACAGAAAAAGTATCCCAGGCAAGGCGCCAAAAACTGCAAACACGACGCATTTAAGAAGCCAATACAAGCATTTGAAAGCGCCAAGAATAACCCACGCGACCATATGATTGGGATTACAACAGCAGAGAGCGAAGATAAAGAACCCAGCAGCGAGGACGTCAAGCATTACGGAGGTGATATATGAACGCAAGGGTAGAGACTCGACGTATTGCCCGCTAGTTTGTGAACCGTGTTGATCGGACCCCGGTTCCCGCAACTCCACATACGAGGGCATATTTATCCGCAAGAGTGCTGCTGCTGAGCCTAGTAGAACAAGGAATCCATAAGGCCAATAAATAAGGGGTAGATCGAAGAATAAGGCAGTAAATATGAGCAAGCTAGTTGCAGCATAGTAGCCTGGCGAAGAGTCGCGGATGGCTGACATTGCCTCGGCGCGCTCCATCTAGATTGAGCCTTGTAAGAAACCTTTCTCACCTGTGAAAACAAACTATGTAACTTACCGATGCAAATGAACTCTAAAGAGTTTTGGATTTACTAGTAAATATAGCAGGGTCTCTGGCAGTACTCTGAATTGGATGGAAGCGGAGGGGGATCGGCGTGACGAGCGAGTCGAGGGTTGGGCTTGGTCACGAGGCTTGTAACAGGGAGCTTAGAGCTCTAAAATGGCTACGAGCAAGAGCGAAGGGTGCATAGAGCAAAGACTATTCAACGAGAGGTTAAGTAGTTTAGTGATTTAAATAAGGTTAGATGCTGGAGTCTGTACAGACAGACAGGATTGTTTTGGCCGGGTGCAAGTGCTCAGCGCCGATTGGCCGGATCGAGACCAAGCACGTGACACTGCGTCCAGACTGCCAACACGGCTCGAGCGTTCTTTACCTCTCCGTCTCCATATTCTGCTGAGAGATCTAACTGGATACCCGATACCGCGCGGATCTATCCCCCACGTTGAGAAGAAACGCATATATTCCTGATACTTTAGGAAACCAGCACAAAAGCAACCATATTAGATGAGTCGAGTAACTCACGTCCCCTTTGCAAGCGATTGGTATGAGGTTCGAGTTATATTAAAGAGGCTTTAATCAAGCCATACGTGCTGCGTGGATAGACTACATATTGAGTCGCCCGATCCCAGATGAACACCCTCGTAAATCACCTAGGGTTGCTTAACCCACGAAGGATCTAAAGTGGAAACCATTTTACTCAATTGGTGAAGTCAAATATCTTCGAGTCGGCAGCGAACGAACAGCTATTGGAGTGCAGAAGTCTGAAACCCCCGATTAAGGGGTCAACATGATCGTTTCGTGCGAACCAGTTATAAGACCGACCTGGAAAAAACTACCTTCCTTGCCGTACTCTTTACTATGGCGAAAACTCATATAGTAGCGGAGAAAGATGAGTTCACCAACAGCAAAAACGACGTACCCGCTACGCCAGACCTTTGTCTCCAGAATGCTCCCCCCTCTGCCTGCCCCGCGCATACGGCAAACGAGAATGCAAGTTTTGACTTGAACGTACACATCTCGTTTTCAACCCCACGTCGCACGCCCCGTAAAGCAAGGCCCGCTCGGAGACGGTGGGACGTGGGATCAGGATTAGATTCTAAAAGTTGTGAGTTGCCGACCTCGGATATGAGATTAAAGCTCACCAGCTTGGCACGTAGCAGATCCGTTGTCGCAAGTTGAACACACCCCCTTGGAGGAAACCGAATTCACTTTCTCGTTCCCGGGTTCGTATAAATTTCGATAATGTATGCGTCGGCTAACCCAAGCAATAGCTCAGTTTTCGCAACACATTGAATCTAGTCAGATCTCCTACGAACGCACTATAGCCGAGCTCCACCGCGTAATCCTCAAGCTCGAGTATCGAATGCAGCAAAGCAGAGGGAGCTCTTGAGCGTGGACGAAATGTTCCAAGCGTTAAAGGAAAGGGTGGACAGAATCGATGAGAACTTTCGCGAGTTTTGTGGAAACGTGGAGGAAAGCTACGCCAAGCTCGAGCGTGCTATGAGCGCTGTCCTTGTAGAGGTTCGTTCATCCTTGGTTCAATGATAGATTTCAGTAGGATTATCGTGGTGGAAAATGTGATATCTCTTACCGATTGTAAGCGTTATCTATCCCTCTCGTGTCACTGTCGATAAGTTCAAAGAGCGTAATTGTGGTTGACGTCGGTCGCATGGCAGAATTTTGATGGGCTGGTTACTGGCGCCGTGACATGCTAGTAATGGCGCGTGTCAATAGCTTTACACTCATTCCGCTGAGTTCTCGTAGGGGTGGTTTGACGGTAAGCTCGTGGCTGAGGATAGCGCCGTCCCAAAAGACACAATAGAGGAATATCGATAGCGGATACATTCAACTGTCAGTATACATGTATCGTACAACATGAACACACCATCCGAACTATGTACGTAGATCTCCCAACTTCAATTCCCCTAAGATCCAATCTATGTACGCCCCCGCTGCCGATCCTGCGACCTGTACGGTTTAAACACAGCAGACTCTGGGTTAAACGCTCCCTCTGGTTTTGGTCTGCCCCATCCGAAATCGAGGATGATACCGCCGCCGTAGGGACGTAGGTCGTATTGCTGTCGTAACCAAGGAAGAGGGCTCGGTGGTTCTTTTTCTGGTTCTGGTTCTGTTTTTTGTGGAGGTTGTGGGGGGTCTGTTTCCACTGGGGTGAGGGTTGATGTTGGTGAAGGTTGAGATGGTGGTGGTACAGGAGCGGGAGTAGGGGGTTTAGATCGACCATAGGACGCTACACGCTCTTGAAGTGTCGCCCAGCGGGACTGCCACGATGTCGCGGTGCTAGAACCACCCTCCTCTGATACATCCTCGGTCGGCTGAGTCTCCGGCTCCGTCGTGTTCACCGCCACGTCTTCACTCTTGGTTGACTGAGGTTGAGGTCTCGGCGGAAACTCGACCGGCTCGTCCACGAGCCATCCCCAAAAGTCTCGGCGCGCGATAACGCTCATGCTCGAACGCGCTTCCCACCGTGTGATGTTGAACGGCTCGAACATGTTATGCGGCGCGCACCAGCATCGTTTCGGTCGTTCGAGGCGGGCAGAGTATGTTATGTGGGCGGTAGAGTTGGTTGGGGTTGTTGTCGTGTTGGGGTTGAGGAGAGATTGGAGAGGTGTTGGAGGGCCGTAGAGGAGTCGAGGAAGAGCCGTTTCGAGGACGTGGGAGGGGATGTCGAGCGGGGTGGGAGCCCAGTAGCATGAGGACGTAAAGAGCGCGACCAAGAGGACTATGCAGTACAAACTAAGTCTATAGTTAGAAATGCGTAGAAACGGTCATGAAAAATGAGGCAGGGGACGTACCACGGTCGTGCATGGAGCGTGAGAGAAAAGAGTAGCACCAGGAGAAAGAACGGAGGTGCGGTGGGGAACGGGAGGAGGAGGAGCGGAAGGTACCAGCGTGTGCACCACATGGGGTGGGGTGGTGGGACTGTCTCGGGTGGCTGAGCGCTTGACTTGGCCAAGTAGGGCGAACGCACGTGACACATCTGCTCCGCTGACCATGTCGACCGACTCGCGGCTGGGGACGGTCTCGTCGCTGCTGGGCCCGTTGGCGGGGGGTGATGCGAGCCGGGCCCCGAATCGTATACTCCAGGGATGTGAGTGGATGGATGACTTGTGGTGTGATGACACAGTTGACGATTCGACGGATTACCAGTGGCCCCGGTGATGATGACTCCGCGGCGTGTGGCAGCGGCGGCGAGCGCAGCAGCGTCGGGAGCGATCCACCAGCCAGCGCCGGCCATGATCGACTTTGCGAGTATCGCTCGGGCTCCGATGCGGATCTCTCTCGCACGGCGGACGACGGCCCGAAACCTGTCGGTGCAGGAAGCGACCGACGCCCTGCTGCTCGAGCCGATCCCGGATACGCCGGTGAACGAGGATCCGAACGCGGTGAGCTTTATGCGCGGGTTCAGCGCCACGGTGCAGAGCGCCGATGCCGGCCGTTCTCGGAGACGCAAGGCCCGGAACGTCGAGTTGCCGCATTTGGGGTTGAAGACCAAGGCGTTGGCTGCGCGCGGGATGTTGACGGGGAGCGAGGCGGAAGAGGCCAAGGAGACGAAAAGGAAGGCGAGGCACCGTCTGTCGTTGTCGTCGGCTGTCAAGCTCGGTCCCGAGGAGCTCGCACACCAAAAGGCGGAGATTATTCAGGACAGGGAGAATATGCATGTGCGCAGGGTGAGTTTATCCTGGTTAGAATTGAATTTGGATGGGTGCTGAGCTGGCTGGTGCAGAGTCTTATTAACAACGAAATAATCGAGATCACGAATAAAATTGCTGCACTCGATGTCATCCGCAATAAACTCGAGCAGGAACTCTTGCAGTTGCATGAAGGCGAGCTCGAGCTCGAGGATGAACGTGCGTGCTGATTTTAAGGTGTTTATGCGCTGGCTTATATTTTACGTAGTTGCCGCCGTCAAGGAACTGCAATTTTTAGAGGGCACGTCTACCCCAGCAGAAGCTGGCTCTTCACGCCGACGCAAAGGTGAGTTCCAAGCCCACATTCAATCTCTCATATTCCCCGCACTCCATCTTATACACCTTGATTTAATTTCGGAACCGACTGACCTATTCCATTTTAGGACCTGCCTTCCTCCCATCCGAGCATGACGACCTCCCTCCAAACATCGCGTTCATGACCCTCACCACTAGCGGCCCTATCGTCGCCCTCGACCTCTCTGAGCCTTATGGCCTACTCGTCACCGCCTCTCTTCCACCTCACCCACCCGGTCAGACTCATTCAACCTTCCCCTTTGCATCCTCGTCCGCACCACAACCATCCTACTCGTCCGTGCACTATGCACCTGTCGACGCGGATCCTCGCTTGTGGGATCTATGTGCGGGTGAACCTATTGGTCGCTTGAGAGGTGCCGGACCCGTTCGAGCGTTACAGGTCCAGGGCAACGCGTGTGTCACTGGCGGCGCAGATGGGGTGGTCCGTGTATGGGATATGAGCAAAGTCCCGGACGAGGAAGACTCGGCTGCGACTGGGTTTGTCGGAAACGGACGAAAAGCGAGGGAAGAGGAAGATTTCGTCCATCTCGAGCGGGAGAGTAGCAGCGAGGCGAGCGGTGAGGGGCCCGAGACGGGGTGCGTGAGGGTGTTGGAAGGTCATTCGAAAGCTGTTACGGCGCTTTATTTCGAGGACGATTGTATGGTGAGTCATTATTCCCTTATTTATGATATATAGGTTCGTGGGAATGTCACTGATCTTTGAACAGGTCACGGGTGCGTCGGACAAGACAATTAGGCAATGGGATGTTGCGACTGGCCAGTGCGTGCTTACGATGGATATTTTGTGGGCGATTGCGCACCCTGCTGGGGGTGATTTTAGTGAGATGGTTGAAGCGCCGTATGTATCCTTTCTTTTGGTGCGGTGTTGGTATTAATTTGGTGAGCTGTAGGTATGATTTCTCGTCGAGTATGATTGCGGAGCATGACGATCGATTTGTTGGGGGACTGCAGTTCTGGGGATATGCACTCGTGAGCGGGAGCGCGGACGGTGCGGTCCGGATGTGGGACAGTAAGTCTCCCCCTTGATTCCCTCTCTCCCGCCCATCTCACAAACACTTTCCCTCCCCCTAGTGCGAACCGGCCAAGCCCACCGCACACTCCTCGGCCACACCGCCCCCATCTCCGCCGTCCAATTCGACGAAACGCACGTCGTCTCTTCTTCCCGCGACGGAACAGTCCGAGTCTGGGACCTCCGTTCCGGCGGACGGAGCGTCGAGCTCCTTCGGTTTGGCGCGGCGAGGCAAGAGTTTGGGTTGAGTGCTGGCGTGAGCGTGAGTGAGTATTCGAATGTGGGTGGGAATGGGGGTGGTGGTGCGGGAGGAGGGGGTGTGGGTGGGATTGGTGTGGGCGATGTGCAGTTTGATACGAGGAAGATTGTTGCGGGGGGTGATACTGGCGTTGAGGTGAGTCTATTTTGTTGTAAGATGAAGAAAGGGGGGCGTTAATGACGGAGAATTGGAACAGATCTTCAACAGGATAACACAACAGTACACCTCGCTAAGCGTCAACGGCCACGTCGGACCCGTCGAACGACTGCGGTACATCGATCGGTACCTCGTCTCGGGCGGGCAAGATGCCACGGTCAAGATTTGGGCGTTATAGATGTGAACTGTTTCTTTGTTACTGTGCTTGCTTTCTGAAGTTATATGAATTTATCATTTTAGCAAGGAGGAAAATGACATGATTGTATGCCAGCTGTTGAATATTCGTATGCAGTATGTCTAGGATTTTTCTTTATGCGATGTTATGCAAGGATTGAATATGACGCTGTTGGTGTGAGGGCTAGTTGGAGAGAGGGGTGAACCTAATGATGTGCACAGATGAGGAAAACTCATTTAGGACTAGAAGGAACTAGGCTAGTACTAGCCAAGGAGGCCAATCAAACTGCTATCCTCGTCGAACGCGTCTATCAATGTCGTTTGTCTCCTCAATAAATCACGTGGCCAAACCACGATCACGTGCTCCTGTGGCTCGTCTCTTTCTCTCCACAACACTTATTTCTTGTTCTAAAGATGCCGCTTCCCGGGGGCCAGCAAGAAGCCGCTGAGCGGGTGCTCGAGACTGTGTACACGTATAAACTCAAGAATGCTAGGGTGCCCTTGTCCGATATGTTTAGGGATCTTCCGGACAGAACTGCGTGGCCAGCTTATTATAAGTTTATTCCTGAGCCGAGAGCTCTGAGCAATATTAAGGTCGGTTTACAATTTGTCTGTTGATTTTATTTTTTTACTGAGATTTTGTGGTAGGATAAACTCGAAAAGGGAAAGTACAAAACGGCGGATGATCTGCATTCGGATATTGGACTGGTGTTTGCGAACGCGTAAGTGGTCTCAATATGTGTCCGTGACTCAGACTAATACTTTTTGTGCAGAATGCATTTTAATGAGGCAGCCTCGGGAATCCACCAGGATGCTAAGAAGCTTGATGTACGTTCCCTGCTGTATACTCAACGAACTACCAAGACTTACCAACAACTTTACAACCTACAGATTTTGTTCAGAAAAGAGTGGGAAGCAGCCGTAGCAGCCGGAACACTTCCCCAAATCAAAGAAGAAGAGGAAAAAGAGCAGCCGGTCGTCGAACCGCCCGCGCGCCAATCTACTTCTCGGTCTTCTCGCACACGAGATATTGCTCCTCCCCCTCCAACACCTGCAGCTGGTATCCGTCTAGCTAAAAAAGGAGCATCATCTACTCCGAGCGTGTCTCGTAACGCAACGCTCACGCCTGCGCCTCAGCGGATCGCCACTCCTCAGTATCAACAAACGGTTCCTCAACAGGCTATCGCGCCGCAACCTAATCTGGTTCCTATAGCTCCTGCTATTTCTACCGCTCTACGTCCAATTCAGCCGATTATTGCCCCTGTTGCCCGAACTCCGGTGCCCGTGCCCGCACCTGCACCTGTACCTGTGCAGGCGCAAGTGCAAGTACAAGCGGCTACTCCAGTACCGGTGCCGGCGGAAGCGGATGAAGACGGGACCGCGGGGCTGGTGCGAGATAAACAGGGCGATGAACTTGTGCAGCAGCTCGAGGCGACGTTTCCAAAATGTCCGGGTCCTAGTGAGGAGGGTTGGATGCAGTTGCCTGAGGGTGTTGATCCTGTGGAGAAATATACGGCGATTTTGAGCGAGATTAAGGAGTTCAAAGATTCTGGGTGAGCTTTTTTCATTCGCGTTGTGGTTGAAGACCTTTGGGGACTGATGGTTGGTAGTGATCGAGCTGGGGATATTTTAGAATGTTTACCGGACGAGACTACGAATAAAGTTTTGTCTTTTAATGTACGTGGATCGATTCATGAATGGCCGACTGTTACTGACACACCGACCCAAAAGACCCCATTATCAGTCTCGTTAATTGAGGTAAGCCCCGATTCGTTTTTCTGATACTACTCTGTTTGACGCGTATTGAAGAACAAAATCAGAACACGAGCATACTCGTCTCCAAAAGAGTTCGACATAGACATGGCTCGTTTGTTTGAAAAGGCCAGAAAATGGCATGAGGAGGGAACGTACTCGTATGGGCGCGTTCTTGTGCTTCAGGTTCGTGTTTGATGTATCTTGAACTCTGGGTCATACTCACTCTTCTCGATTAGTGCCTTTGGCAGCGCCTGACCTGTCCGAAACAAGAGGACATGCAAGTTGACGTAACCTCGTCCAATCCTCCAGTAACAGAGACTTCGAGTTCAGTCACTTTCAAGGGCGTTGTTTATAGCGCAGGAGACTGGGTACATCTTGCGAACAAGGAGACGCCATCGAAACCGATTGTTGCGCAGGTGCAAAAGATTGAGGGGTACGTTAAGATAGAATTTTTTTCTAACCTTGTGACTAACAGAAATTAGTGCCGACTCGTCGAGGACGCTGAGTCTAACCTGGTACTGGCGTCCTGAGCAGGCAAGTCCATATCGAACACCCTGCCACACCCCGAATTGAAACCTAGCTCTGGACTTCAGACTGTTCATAACGCAACTCGATCATTCTGGGAACGAGAGGTGTTTAAAACAGGCTACACAACGTCCAACCCACTGCAAGAAATCATCGAACCAGTCGCCTGCCAATTCTTTCCCAAACACATCCGAGGTCGTCCGAGTCCGCCAGCGTGGTATCCTGGTCGTCCGCTCTACGTCTGCGAAAGTCGATACGACGCTTCGTCCAAGAGTTTTTCCAAAATCAAAAACTGGTCAAGCTGTATCCCCGACGGAGTCCGCAAATCTACGACTGAAGATTACATGCCGATCAAACCATTTTCGAGCAGTAAACCAGTAGTCCCGAAGAAACTCCCCAGTCCATTTTTGAAAGGTGTCACGTTGTTCAAAAAACGGGGTGGTGGAGGCGGGAATCTTGCGTCTGGACCGCAGAAAGATCGATCGATTGTGACGGCTGCGGGTGGGCTGGCGGTTGTACAAGCTTCGACCGTAGATGTCTTGCCAGAAGAGACAGGTAATACACCTATTACCCCTAAGCGCATAATTTTGCTGATCTGATTTGTGGTGGTTGTAGTGAAATACTTTGACCGAGATCCTCACACACATCAACTCCTCTGGTTTTCGGGCGCACCTATTGAAACGCCTCGCGCTCACTCTCGCCAACCACGACATAGCCTCGACTATTTGTACTTCCTGGCGCGCCAACGGGAGCGCCAACATCGTGGCGAAGATATCGACGAGAGCAGGCGCAAGGCTGCGGCTGTCCCTCCGCTGAGCACAGAGCTTGCGAGTCTGTACCGTGAGGTGTTTGGGAGTGAGGGTGCGGGAGAACATGGGGACAGACGTGTGGTAGCAGAGATTGACCGGGGTGGAGATGTAGAAATGAATGTCTAAGGGCCTGGGAGGGAGGGAGGGGTCCGGTTGCGTTGCAAACAGGATGGTGGTTGAGTCTTCAGTTTTGTTCTCTGTAAATGCTTGATATTTAATTTAGCTTACATGCGAGCAGGGATTATGAGTACGTTTTATTCTCAAAATACAAAAGTGATTTAATTCGAGTCCGAACGGAGGATACGTACTGATCAATGAGCTGGACGGAGACGGAGTGCATGCACACGGGATCATGCGTAGGCGTACGGAGAGCATTCAGGAAACGCAACATGATCCAGAGCGCAGCCCTCCTCACTACCAGAACCTAGCACCACCTACATTTTCACCATATCCGCCTCTTTTATTCAACGAGAGTCGAGTCAACTACAAAGCCAGCAGAGATAGCACAGAAGGAAGAGACGAAGTGTTGGTGGTACGCACCTTTTAAAAAGATAAATCTGCTAAACCTCTAGACAAACGGTCGACTAGTCATAGCTTTGCCCCTCGGCCAGGGACTAAGCCGAGAGAACCCACGAACCTTGACAAGACATCCAGGTACCCACGCTGACACCGCTCTGGCCAGGATAATGAATTGTTTTCAGCAAGTTGCACAATCCAAACCTGTCATCCAGAGGTTGATCAGTCAGAGCGTAAGCACCATTACGCGAACACACTCAGCCATCAAATTACCAATGCTTACAAATCACGTAAGCAGCTCACAAAGTGTAAGTCGTGCTGACGCTCTTCACACTGTTGCAGTGATCATCGTAGTAATACGCGACGCTGTATATAAGATGAAGTCGTCTGAGAACAATGTTCCGCATCAGGTCTCCCCGACTCACTTAGCCCTACAACTACATTGCCCAGCATCTCCACTAACTTTACCGATCCAACCACTCTTGACTACCCCATTCACGCTCTCATCCGCAACTCCTTACTCAACTTAAGACTATAATGTCCGACATCAAAAACATCGTGGTTGTTGGAACGTGAGTTCTTCACCTATCTCATAGCATATATGCAACCCAACCAACGATGTCCCTTCGTCTAGCGGTGGAGGTGGACTGGCGCTCGTGCAGACATTACAGAAACAAATCAACCGAGCAACTCATCGCATTGGTGCGTTTTTCTCTTGACACCCGTGTAGAGTCCTCGCTTACGATAATTTGGTTTAGTTGTCGTTGAGAAGCGCGACTATTATGCACATTGGCCAGCATTGATCGTAAGTCCTGTTGTTGAAATTGCAGTTTGTCGCGCTCAATGATGTACCCATTAATAGCGTGCTGCCGTGACCGACGAGGGCGCTATTGACGAAGGCGCATTGGTTCCCAATGACCGAGCATTTGATTCCTCAGTCCGCATCGTCCGCTCAACCGCAAAAGAAATCAATAAATTTGAAGTCATCACCGAGTCTGGCGAGTCAATCCCATACGAGCACCTTGTTTTAGCGACGGGTACTATCTGGACTGGCGCTTTGGACCTACCTGACTCGAGGAAGGAAGCAGTGGAACATTTACGGTCGTTTAAGCAAGAGTTGAAGGCTGCACAACACGTCCTGATTGTTGGAGGTGGCTCCGTTGGGCTTGGTGAGTGATACTCTTAATGAACCCACTATCCATCAGCTTACTTTTTTTGTGTTTCAGAGTATGCCGGCGAGCTTCGTCACTATTTCCCGGAAAAGAAAGTGACAGTTATTCACGGCGGAAAGGAGCTCATGAACAAGACGTATCCTGCCAAGTTTCGCCAGTCAATCTTAGGCGCGACCCAAAAGCTAGGGATCGAAGTCGTACTCGGTGACAAAATCTCGCCCAAAGTAGTCCCAGAAGGGGGATACGTGACCACCAACAATGGGAAGCGTATTCGTGCCGATATAGTGGTCATGGCCACTGGCGGACGCCTCAACAGTAAGCAATACTTTGACGGATTCAGAGGGATGTGCTCGCTAAGACAATTCATCAGCGGACGTTATACGGACTCTTGACAACACTATCGTTACCAGTGCCGGCACCGTGCTTGTTACCCCTGAACTGAACGTTAAGCTCCCGTCTGGAACACAGAACGTGTGGGCGATCGGCGATATTATTGAATGGTCGGAACAAAAGGTGCGCAAACACCTGGTTTATCTGAGGCATAGTTGCTTACTTGTCTTGCAGATGATCTTCAAAGCTGCACACGGCCATGTTCCCGTTGTCGCCAACAATATCCTAGCCAGTATCAACGGTAGCAAGCGTATACCTTACACAGGCAAGCCAGAAATAATCTTTGTTACGCTTGGCCCCAAGGGAGGTCGTGGTATTGTACCATTCTTTGGTGGTATTGTGATTGGTGACTGGATTGTAAGCAAGCTCAAGGCGGGAGAGCTGTTTGTAGCCAGGACTAGGACAACGCTTGGATATTAGTAGTTTCTCTGGGATTATAGCACTTCTTGGGCCTTAGCTTCGCATATTATTTCATTATGGATTAGTCTCACCACTATGTAGTCACAGTTTTATGTTAATCTTCATGCTACAATTCCTTGTCCGTTAACAGCCCCGCTTTTTACCATCACCAATTCCCACCAGACCCGTTACCGATTGCGAGTAGAATAATCTTGTTTAATTCACCTCCCTGTCGACAAGAGGAGTTCGTCGTATAACATTACAGCCGGGGCAAGTGACAGCCAAGGCAAGCCAACAACCACGTGAACATGTGGCGATTTGCCACTCAACTAGACGCACCCTTAAGCGCTGATTGGTTAACATCTGTGGAATCGAAACGGCACATTTGGCTTCAATTAAAGCTACTCTTTCTTCACTATATCTCTTACAAAAATATTCCATCAACATACGCCCACACGATTCTCTTCTCTCCGTGATTCCGGTAAAGGCCAGGCGATATACCCATACCGGTATCACACATGGTCACGCCAGCGCTAAAGGTTCCAGTAGTGACATTGGATACACCGCCCTGGGGTCCCACAACCCCTGATGCCCCACCCCCCAATCGGTGATTGATCCATGCCTTGCATGTTTGCAACAAGCGACCGGGTTCGAGGGTATCCCCTCTTTTTGTAGCACTTGTACTTAGGCACTTATCAATCTACCTGACGGCTCGTGATTATGACCGGTTGCATGCGCATTCAATCACAATCTACAAAATTCTTATGGGAAACTTTGTGCCATAACTAGGTTGAAATCCTCAAGTGTATCTAAATATATAGCCGTCGTTTATCGAATACTTGGAGAGAAGCGATCCAGGAAACCAATGCAGGTCGGTCGTTTTTGTCTGCAGGGGAACCTACGTGTTCAACCCCACTATGCTCGCAACATCACCGTGGGGTTGTCGGTTAAATTTTTAAAAATTCAGCTGTGTTTCCCCACCTTGCTATCAAGTTAGCAGATGTTAGCGGTGACACTTGGTATTGTTGGAATGACCTTGGAAGATCTTGGCTGTTCTATGTGTGGTTTCACCGTAGTTCGACCGACAGAAGGTCATCTTCGGGACCGAACACGCACAGAAAGTGACAGCCACTTGACAGCCACTGATTGCGCTTGGCTCTTCGAAAGTCAAAACGCTCATGTGGCTTTCCTCTTTATCCTGTCGATCGAGGTGTTCTCGTTGCCCCATGGAGAATTTCCGTTTTCGTCTGGTGTTTGGGGGTGTTATTGAGACCGCTCGTATTGCTCCCGGAGCCGAAATGCTGTTTAATAAATCATAAGCGACGTGTTTGCCGAGATGAGAGACAAGACGTTTGGGTGACATTCTCAACAAGAAATCAAAAAAATTTAAACCACGGGACTAATGAATCATATTCTCTAGCATGTGTTGACCTCTTCTTAACTTGACAATTCGACCCAACCACCTAGAACGCGCACATGCACCCGAATTAGGTGTTTAAGGTAAGGCGGGGCCACGTTTTCTTTAGCGAAAATTCACGTTCGTTGGGGATCGCCACGAAAATAGGTTGAATGTGAAGGGTGAAGAGTAGGAATCCGGAATTGAGCGCTCATAAACGTAAAGGAATGCAAGCCGAAAGGCAGTCAGACACGTTTCTTGATCGAAAACGAGTGGCAGAAACGTAACAGCAGCAGCAAAGTTTAGTCGTCCGAAGACTGCCAGTCATGTTACACCAGCGTTGACCAGAAGTTGTCCCAGACTTGAGTATTCGTTTTCAACTTGGTGCGAGTTGAACCGAAATCGAGTCTAGCATACATCCAAGTACAGTCGACCTACACAGCAGACGAATGGAGCGGGAGCATCGGTGTGGACCCAACGAGGCGCTGGTGGTGAGATAAGTTATATTGTGGCGTAGATGGATCTACTTTTAGAATACCCGTCGATCCCATTAGCGCCATCACAGTCCTATTTTTAGCCTCATCAAGTAGCAGCGCCCTAGGAACACAGGACGGACATAACCCACCGAGGGCAAAAAGCTCCAAGAGGCTGAGAGACAGCTTCGTTCCCACCAGGTTTGTCACGGACAAGGCTGCGTTGATCGTGATCCAGCGACTTTAATCGAGCTGTCAAAGGTGATCTCGGGGTGGTTTGTTGTCCGAGCGACGGAAGGTCTATTAATAGTACCGCGTTAGAGTTTGTTGAAGGGATTGAACTACCTCGGCAT
>WSTH01001110.1:0-14608 GCA_019616345.1 Ceratobasidium sp. 395
CCTTTCATATGAGAAAACAGCAAAATCTGAAATTGAGCCACATGAGTCAAGAAACGCATATATCTCGACATAGTGCGCACCTACGGCTACAGAACAAGTACGTACGGTCTTATGATACCGTCGGGACAAGAGATATTTTTTGCGGGCAAAGAATTGATGAGTATGTGAGCGAGTTAGGGCTTGATGGATGGTTGCTGCCTGGTGGAGCGGACCTGGCTAACTCGTATTCGGTCAAATCCCTTTACTTTGAGATGCAGTCTTTTTCTATCAGAGTCTCATAGTTCTTTCAGTGCCTTATGCACCTTTTTTGTAGCCGTATGTGCGCACTATGTCGAGATATATGCGTTTCTTGACTCATGTGGCTCAATTTCAGATTTTGCTGTTTTCTCATATGAAAGGTACCGTCTGGTGCGCGATTTTTGCCCCATCACGCCGGTGAGTTTCTCGTCTCGCACAGGTCTCTCGTTGTCGAGATACGTGCCATTTACTGAGCGACGTTTTAAAAAAATTTAGCTAGCGCCCATCAGGGAAAACCGTTTCTGAATTCGCAATAAACCTGACCACGGGCCGGATCCATTTATGGTATGTGTTTTGGCCCCAAAATGAGGGGTATATCTGTTCAATTGTGATTGGCTTTGCCACAGGTTTACTCCGATGGCTACTATTATCTCACGAGTGAGCTATTTCGCCCACCAAACCAAAGGATGCTATTTATACTGTTGGTTAGCCACAACTGACCGTGACATACAAATCACTCGCGCCACTGTATGCGGCCTTTTCGCCTCAGATGTCCTACCTGTTCTTACACTGCTTCAATACCAAGTCGCTAGGCGGTCTACGGTCAGAAACGCCCAAGGTGGTTTGGACGAAGGATATTGTGCCAGATCGCTGCTGTCAATTCTGTAAGCAATCACCTATATTCGAATCAGCGAATCAATCCAATCATCCAGCTCCTTTTAGGGGCTCCCGAAATCCACAATCTGGACGGGGTCTGGTACATGTATGTGATTTCATGCTAGATCATGCTCATCCACGTAACAGACTTGATCAAAGTTACTATACAGCCTCAACAGACGATGCGAATCAAGATTTAAACCGCCGTATGCACGCTTTGAAAGGCAATTCATCGAATATCTGGGATTCGGCCTGGTCTTACGCAGGTCAAAACTTTAACTCCGCAAAGTCACCTTGTGTTATATTAACTTTGTTCTTTTAGGGCGGTTGGCTGTTCCAAACCATGACAATCAGTGGAGTATTGACGCCACGGTAATGAGTCTTTCATCTGAAAGGTACTGGATCTATTCGAGTAAGATTCCGGGCGGCCCGCAAGCTCTGTGGATCGCGTGAGTTTCACATTTTGGGAACGCCAATAGCTCAATGGTTGATGCAAATGCTAATTTTTGATACACTCAGCAAGATGAATGGACCTCTGTCGCTTCAAAAAGGATACGAAATCTCAATTCCAACAAACGACTGGGAGAAAGTTAACGGCTCTGTCAACGAGGGACCCGGTACGTCTTGCCCAACATACCTAGTGGCCGTTTGCCTGGGCACTCATTTTTCGCTAGCTCCGATTACACACAATGGTCGCACTTGGATAGTTTGTATGTAATTTGCTATGTACCATGCTATGTTCTTGATTGATATTCAACTGGCGCCTGCAGACTCGGCATCTCATTGTAAAGGACCGGGATACTCACTTGCCTCACTTGAGCTAGTTGGGTCCGACCCACTCCAGATGTCCTCGTGGAAGAAAAGTAATGGGACAATTTTTACTTCCGCCAATGGAAACTGGGCGGTAAGTAAAGAGCTTTTTTCAAGGAGCAATATACTTATCAAGATGCTCGTATAGCCGGGGCATAATGGGTTTTTCACGTCGTGAGTATATGCAGCTTCTGATTGGGCCTCGGAATGTCTTAACCTGGCGCCGTATGATACACACAGTCCATCGGGTGACCCATGGATGGTGAGTACGCTACTACGGGTTCTGTATATATCCAGCAGCTGAACTGGCATTTCGTTCGCAAGGTCTACCATGCATACCCCGTCCCCAAGGTTCGCTGCGACGACGGTCGCCAAACACTGGCTCAACCAATTGGCTTCAACGCTGATGGATCTTTAGATCTGGGGGAACCAGGTCCCCGTTCGGAGGATATTCCTGAACCTAAATGAAAAAATCGACCTTCCGGAGGATGGCTGGCCGTGTTAGACAACGAACGTGCATTTAGTTATTCGATCCATAAACTCTCGGATATCCAAGCCTAACATCGGAGTAGGCGGATGCATAATAGTCAACGCGTGTATAATTCAAGCCCTATGCTCAATCAATGTACATTGTCATCGCCGACTCATTGTTGATATCAGTTGATGTACCAAAAGTCATCCCTTGCGGCATGGTGGTTCAAATCAACCGCCGCGAGAGGCATTTAAATCCACAAACCACCTCGGCAGCAGACTTGCCGCTCGCGGTATATGGGCTCTAACTAAAGATCGATTTCGTCTTTGCTATTGTAGCTAGTCACGGCTTGTAAGAGGTGGAGTCTTGCCCCTGCCTACGCACTGAGGTACCATAACAAGCGAGTAAGAAAAGGCATTATTTCGGAGGTCTAGAAAAGCGTTTCAGTAAGTAAGATGTCATGACGTTGCAACCTTTGTTTTATGAGTTGAAAGAGCTTGAAGCTCCTCACGTAGTGCCATGGAGTGGTCTCAATCATTTGGAAGAAAGGCACGTGACTTTGTTTGGCGCTCACTCAGCATTGGAAGCACAGCAACAAATCAACCACGTGGTATGGCGTGCTCAACTGATAAACACTCCAGCAATGTCGCTTGATACCATTTTCATCTTCCGTGTGGGTCATGTCTTCCGGCCAGACTGCTACGAGAGGAACGCGGCGTAATTTGCGGGACCTGCTTCTTCGTACATACGATCTTGGGTTTACTGCGTTCGGTGGCCCGCCTGTTCACTTTCAAATTCTGCACCAGCGGTTTGTGGAAGCGAAAGGGGACACGCCATGGATTGACGATCAGACAGTATGTATCCCTTTAATCTGTTTGCTTCTACTAACTCGAAGACATCAGTATCAAGAACTCTTTTCCATCAGCCAGGCTCTCCCTGGACCGGCTAGCACCAAGATGTTATTTTCTATCGCTTTTTTGCATACCGGATATCTTGGCGCTCTTCTAGTACTTGTGTTCTGGACTCTCCCTGGCGCAGCAGGCATGTACTTGCTCTCACTTGGAATTTCGAAAGTCGACCCAGTCCTTCCTGGTCCGGTATACGCTCTCTTGTCTGGCTTGAACGCATCCACAGTCGGACTTATCACGCTCGCCGCTGTTCAGCTTGCGCGAAAAGCTATTACGGATCCGTTGACGAGGCTGATTGTGCTAATGAGCGCGTGTGCAGGATTGTGTTACAACGCGCTCTGGTATTTTCCGACTCTGATCGCAGTTGGTGGTATAACCACTCTAGTTTGGGATCATCATCTGCGTGGCAGAATAGGCAGATTGGTAGCTAGGCTCCGCAGGCAGCGTAGCTCACCTAGACCAGACGAGGTTGAAGGGATCCCGATGGAGAATTTGGGTGGCGGTGGGTCTATCAAATCGAGAGTCTCTAATAGGGTGGAAAATACGGGCATTGTACCAAGCAACGAGTCACAGGGTCGGCCAACACCGGTATCCGCCCCCAGCTCATCACCGTATCATCAGGTTCCGCTCAAACTTGGCGTAACTATAATTCTTGGTTTCTTTGGTGTGTCAATTTGATTCCAGCTTGGATCAGACGCTGACGATTCATGCAGCGATATTTGCAGTGCTAATGACAATACGTGGAACCTTGCGCTCCTCTCCGCTCCCGCTACAGCTATTCACAAGCATGTTCCTCGCGGGTACTGTCATTTTCGGCGGCGGCCCTGTCGTCATTCCGCTTCTTCGCGAATATGTTGTTCAACCCGGCTGGGTCTCTCCGCGCGATTTCCTCATCGGTCTCGCAATCATCCAGTCTTTCCCTGGCCCGAACTTCAACTTTGCAGTCTACCTCGGCGCACTCGCGCTGCATTCAACAAACATTCCGACGATTGTAGGCGCCATTCTCGGTTTCGTAGGGATCTTCGTTCCTGGTCTCACCCTCACGTTGGGATTCCAGTCGCTCTGGCGGCTAGTCCGGTCGAACAGATTTGTGATATCCATGCTAAGAGGAGTGAACGCCGCGGCGGTTGGGCTAGTGTTTACGGCCGTTCATCGACTGTGGGAGATCGGATATGTGAAGCAGGACGCAGCTCAGGGTGTGCCGCTTGGAAGCGAGCCGTGGTGGGTGGTGGTGGCCGCTAGCGCATATGTGGGCGTCGAATCATTTAATGTTCCGACCCCGTTGAGTATCATGGGCGGAGGCGCACTCGGAATGGCATGGTACGCCGTCGTCACTAAATGAAATAAAACAAATTAAAGCAAAGTATATTTCTTGGTGGCATCATGATAGAGTTAGCGTTTACAATTGGTCGTTCCACCTCTTGTCGCTAACGTAGCGAGCGAGAACCAAACATTCCCACGCTAACCAGTGCCATACCCTATCTTCCAGGTACTTTTTGTGGCTACTCGAGATTTGGGGGAACTACACTTATTGCAGCAGTATTTTGGAGATACCACACGCCTATCTGATGATATCCCAATTACTCATAAATATATATCGCATGACGCGTTGAATATCTCAGTTCCCAATCATATAATTTCCGGAGGCCGAATGAAATGCGGCATAGACAACAACGTGAGGATCATACAAAACTCCATAAGAAAAGTTTCAGAGCAGTCTTTGACAGAGCTGATACTCTTTATGCCACTACTTAATCTTCGTCTTTAGGCTAATGCAGGGTAAATAATCGTACATCACGAATTCATGTAGAAAAGCCGTTACTCACTCCCCAATAGTGGCTCCCAGAGCTGTCCTTTATCCTCTTCGCATTATGTTTATCCTGTAGGTGGTCTTTGGCGATTGTATAGGCAATACCAGCCAACGCAGATCCGAGTAAACATGCGAAAGGGACCACAGCATTTACTGCGGGAATGATCGAAGTGACGGCTGCAATAAGCGCCAGTAAATCCCGCATAAAAGCCAGCGCTGCTAGCCACCAGGGCCTTTTTCGATAGCGCTTTTTAGGCTCTGTTTGATCACCCCGAGTATTCGCTGATTGTCCGAGCATGTTCTGAGCTTTGAGAAGTAGTTCAAGAAGACCTCCAACCTCATATGCGAGATCTCGCCTGTCTGGTAAAGTAGACTCGGATGGATGTACGAGGGTTTTTATTGCTCTTTGCAATTGCTCAAGTGCGTCTCGTGTGAGCTGTGTCCCTTGATCCCATATGCGGCCTAGCTTCCGGATGGAGCGATGGTCATTCCTGAGACTAAGCAGCTCGTAATAAGTCAATTTGAGATAAATTTAGCACCCAAAGCTCACCACTAACCGACCAAATCCATGGCAAATCCCAGTCAGTCTGCCTTGAAATACAACAATGACCGCTTCGCATTGCCGGATAGGGCTGCCGGTATCCGACGCACGGCTGTCGTGACGAACTTCTAAGGCGCCTTTGTTCATGTGCGTACTGACTGTATCAACAGATACAGAGGAGGAAGTGATTTGATGTGCTGATATGAAGAGGTCTGGAGGGACCACAGAGTAAACTCAGATGGGCGAGGGGAGAGTTGCATGAACTGAGCGAGGAAGGAGAGCGAAGAAGAGCTATATAGTACAGCTCATTGGGTGCGAGAAGTAAGAAACGACGACAACGAGCGATCGTTCTGCGGGCTTACGACGCTCTAGACGCCAGGTTTTGTGACAGGGGTATAGATCATGAACATGGTTGCCGCGTCGGCGCTAATTGTGAGTCGGATCAGCCCTTTTGCCGACAACTGCAATTTTGAGTTACATTGACACCCCTGTGACCCGAATTTGAGGTAACATTTTCGAAAATCTTTCAGGAGTACTCAAAATGCGACCAGAGTACATACATATCGTAAGTCTACGGATATCAAGGAAGACTAGGCGCCACTAATGCGAGGCACGTCCACACCAACGGATCAGTAACACGTGCCTCCTAAGACGCTGTGCACATGTTTCCGATAGAATTCAGAACAGCAATTATGATACAAACCAACGATTCCAGCCCCTGAAGGCGTTATACGATTCGACGCTCAAGTAGCTCTCGTTTCGTGCACACGAAATGTTGTTTAATACTGGTTATAGATGAGCTAAACGCCCCAGAGAAGGCTATGTATCATAGATCACCAGAGTAGCTACGGCTTTTATTTCACTGATATATAAGTTCTATCAAGCGATAACCCTTGGCTATGTGCAACTAAACCGCTCGTATGGAACGTATGGCGTAAGTGGCTACTGGCTGCGTGGGTAATCGAGTCGGACCTCTAAGTCAGTGTAGTTCTACCTGAACCGACTAATGCAATATGGTTTAATATAGTAAGCCCGGTACAGCATAGGGACCCACGATGGGTGATGCGGTGAATGTCACCAGACATTCAGATCACGATACGCAAACAACGAGGTATATGTGCGGCATACTACTATGGTTGCACTTAGTCCTTCCAGGCGCCAATTGATGAGTAACTAGACCTGCAGATCGAACCTAGATACATGAGTTATGCTAGGCCTGTCCTGGACCAGCGATGGGAACAGCGGTGCAATCCGGCCTGTAACTTACCCACTGTGTTGCACCTTTGCCTAACTTTCATTACGCGTGTGTTTAGGATTGCATGTTTATATCTGAGCTTCTGGCTTACCTTCTGACTTCTTCGAGATCCACGAAGCCCGAAAGAACGAGAGCTACCTCTGTTTGCTTTCGTGCGGCAATGAGCTCTGTAGCCTGTGCAATTCCTTCTGATGATGTGTCCGCTCTCGCTTCTTATTTTAGTTCGATCTAATCTTACCCAGTATATGCTCAATTTTATGGGTTAGGCGCTTCAAAAATCAGGATGACTGCTTCAGTAGCAAACACCATGACTAACGGACTGACATTCATAGCTATTCATCGGCTATGAAAGATAGAATGGTTAGTATACGAAACTGAATGCGGCGCAAGTTGTGGCACAAGTTGTGAGCGAGCTGTGGTGGGAGCTGGCAGCTACTAGAGCGTAAGTCGACGTGGAGTTATTCGCTTTCTCGATACCACTGGGGATCGTGGATGAGGGGGGCACTCGGGCGTATGGTATGAAGTTGTGCGGGACTGTAAATCTATCCACGTGACTGGATCACGGCGCCTAATCAAATGACAAATAGACGGATGACACACGAGGTCTTCACACGCCAACCACAGCTCATAATCATGCATTTTTGGTCTTTGCACGACTTTGACATAGCCTGCTCGCGCGATCGTTCTTACTCCGAATATTTTTACGTTCTCTCATGAGACTCTGCGGGCTGTTCTGAACTCGATTTGTCTTGTGTCTTGATATAGTAAAACTAAACACCGCTATCAACGGAAGCGATTTACAGAGAAAATGAATAGAATGACGTACAAGGCCCATTGAACAACGAATGCGTGCATGATGGCGTTTCTTGTCTTTTCTACCACCACACGACCTCTTGCTCATTCGTTTGGCCGTCTCCCGCGCCAGTCCGCAATGTAAGTTTAGGATATTTGACCGTAGCATTTGGCTCCAACTCACTCAAACATCCCGCCCCCCTAGCATCATGCTGAGGCTTTTACGTACGCCGTTGCGTCCTGCACCGTTTGCCACGTCGACTGTGGTTCGAGCTGATTTATTGACGCGTCGTTTCGCCACCGTTCGAGATATTTCCCCCAAGCTCAATATTCAACAACGGGACTCCAAGTTACAGCTCTCTGGGGAGTCTTTGCCACAGCCACTTACACTTCCCTATGCCTGGCTACGCGACAGCTGCCAATGTCCTCAGTGCGTCCACCCGACTACCAAACAAAAACTCGCGCGTACCGGCGACTTTTTATCCTCTACTCCAAATTCAGTCACCATCCAAAACGACAACGTTCGGATTCAGTGGGGAGGTCGAGCCGAGCAGCATGGCGCGCACGACTCGACATATTCGCTCTCGTTCCTGAAACGATACGCGGAACCGACTGGGCATGTACGCCACACCTCGCACTATGACGACATTCTCGCGCGTCAACCCTGGGATCTTGCCTCGTTCCCAACGCCCGCTCCTCACTTTATCCCGTATCGATCGTTTAAAGCAGATCCGTTGCCTGGATTTATCCAAGTTTTAAAACATGGGATTCTCCTCCTGCGAGGCGTGCCGCACGAATGGACGGAACGCGGCACGAGGGCGCGGTCGGCTGTGGAGGAGCTTGCGGAAGAGTTTGGTGTTATCCGAGAGACGATGTATGGGCGGATGTGGGACGTAGTCAGTAAGAAGGCGAGTACGAATATCGCGTTCACGAACCTCAAGTTAGATTTGCATATGGACTTAATGTGAGTGTTCGTCGGTTCCGTTTGGTGTTTGTTGGATCTAACTTCCGTTTAACATAGGTATCTCCAAAACCCTCCTCACATCCAATTCCTCCATTGCATCAAGAATCAAGTCGAAGGAGGCCGTTCGGTATTCGTCGATGGACTCAAAGCTGCTCAGGATCTCTGGCACCAAGACCGCGCGGCGTTCCAGCTCCTAGCGAACACACCCATCCCATTCCACTATGAAAACGACGGGCACCACCTGCACCGCTCTCATCCCACCATCGAACTCGCTCCAAACTACGATCAACATCCAAGCTCCTCGGACGTGCCGCCTCCAATCGCCGAAATCAACTATGCACCCCCATTCCAAGCTCCTCTCCCAATCACTGCTCCCATCAAACTATACACTGCTCTTCAGCAATTCACTCATCTACTCGCTCGACCTGAAGCTCGATTTGAATATCTACTCCACGAAGGCGACTGCGCGGTATTTGATAACCGTCGTGTCTTACACGCCCGAACTGCGTTTTGGGATCGCAACGCCCGACAGGGAGAGGCGAATGAAACGAATCGGTGGATGAAGGGATGCTATGTCGAGCGGGATGATTTGTTGAATCGAACTAGGGGGTTGTTGGCGAAGGCTATAGACGGGGAGTCCATCAACTTAGTGGACAGGGCTAAGGAAATTGGAGTGGCGGTGGCCATTTGAGGTCGTAGAGCGCATGGTATCCGATCGAAAACGGACTCAGCTTTTTGAAAGTATAATAACGATTTCTTGGTTACAAAATGCATTCCAGATTGTTTTGATGACAAGATATCTGATAAAGGTTGATTATGCAGAATCAAAGTCGCCGCAACTAAGCACTTTTGCAAACCGCTGTAAGGTCCAATAGCTCTTTATATCGAGGTTCTCTGTGAACATTTGAAGGAGCTGCGGTGGCATTCGTGTTACGTTCCAAAACACGTTGATCATCCGCATACATAGGTATATCATCATTCATCATATTTGCAACCAGCGCGCAGCCTAACTCGATAATTCGCTGGTATAATCACGTTTGCAAAACCGAAACAACATCATAAACCACGGACCGGGAGCATCTCAAAGTAGAAAATATTGAACAGCCGAACATTACAAGCGTAATATTAGGCCCATTCAGAGTCGGAGGCTCGGAACGCTCGGAACGCTCTGAACTCTCGGAACTCTCGGAATTCGAGTCAGCGCTGAGCTTTGTCAGTACCGTGATGACCAAGCTCCGAAACCAGCCTCTCGTCGCTCGCAGTAAAGATCCCTAGGTTGGCTCCAAAATCAAGTATTAAAATTTTTTGTCGTAGCTAGACGCTCAGTCGGTGTGTAGCCATGGGTAGGCATAATTTATAGAATTTTAAACAGTTTGTCGGGCATGGCTACCCGTTGATTACCAAATGATTATAGCAGCAAATAGCTTATAAATGCACTGCTCTCCGAGCTTTCTGAGAGTTCAGAGCGTTCCGAGCGTTCCGAGCCTCCGACTCTGAATGGGCCTATTGGCTAACAGAATGACTCCCAATATGCGCCACGTTTCAGCTCCGGAGCGGATGGACGGGGCCAAAACGTCGCCAGAATGGACTTTTGTTCTTGATTTGCTTTCATTTACTCAGGTGGTGAAATGTATCGGTGATTTTGATCGCTAGAGATATGTTCTTGAAACAACAGAACTTGTGGATTTGATTTTGTTGACCGGGAATTCAGCCGACACAAAGCTTATTCATTCCTTACGCTACCAAGCACACCTTGTCTCATAACATTGACGTGGTTGTATTTAGCGGTAAAATAAAGAGGAAATGAAATATGTCGCTTGCGTTTAGGACAAACGAGGTGTGTTCTCCGCAAAAAACGCGTAGTTATTCGCGTTTGTAATAGCCTTAGCTGGATCACTGGCAGCCAACGCCATGCATTCTGTGTGGCTGTATTTGTGGTCCTTGGTGCCACCGTACTCCAAGAAGTGTGTGAACTCGTGGACAATAATTCCAGCCTGAGACTGGCTGCCGGAACTAGAGATAATTTCAGCCTGAAAATGATCGTAACGGTAGGAGCTGTGAGCTTACGTAGGTCTGGTCCAGAACAGAGGGCACAGGTTCACCCGGTCAGATTTAAGAGAGTTTACATAGGCACAAGTGGTGGGAGTGCAACGACTCGTATCAGTAGGCTACAGAAATATATGATTAGTTAATAACTCCACGACAATTGAGAACACAGAAGAATGCTGCTTCAAGAGCTGGAGCTTACCGAGCAATCGTAAGTCATACGCGACGGGTTATCTCCAATCTCCTTGAAGTTTTCGAGCACCTTTTCAACCTTGACTTCACTGAATCTCCCAAACCAGGTCGTATAGCGCGGTGTTGGCCTACCGGACTTGCTGAGCTTGGTGAGATACTTTGTCGAGTCCGAGATGTACTTGTTCGCTTGCTTAACCGCGGCTTTGAGCTGCGATTCTTGATCTTTGGTGCATCCAGCGAAAGAAATTTGACTCTTCGACCAAGGCCAACGAGCCTCAACGTCGGATGAGTTCTGCTTCAATCAATGCAGGTAATCAATGAGTGTATATATGCTACGTTTAAGATACTTACATGAGAAGGGGCGGCAGATACGCCTATAGAAAGAACGGATGCAATAGCAACGATGGAAGAAAGACGCATAGTTGGTGAATCGGCTTGACTGACTAGCGAACATCAGGCGGGAAGGGGATTTTTATACCCAAACCTCAGCCTTTGATGTGAAATAACTTTAAAAAAGACATTAAGCCAAGACAAATCCATCTTGGAACGCATACGAGTGTTTATCCGAATCAGGTGAACTCGAAAGATGAAATACGGAACAAGCGACGGTTGAAACGGGCAATAATTTGCCATAGCACGTGATCTATAGAGCCCCGACGTGAAGTGTTGAAGAGTCTGAAAAAGGAAGGACTTACGCATGTACTGACGTACACACTTGCGTGTACGCATACGCATACTTGCCGAATGCTTATTAAGCTATCTGACTCGAACGTTTTTCGCATATATAATGTAGCTTTTATTCCTCTGTATCTACATCGAATTGAATTACCCCCGCTTCTACTGCAATACTCGCTAAGTCAATGCTTTGAGTGTCCGAACGTTTCGGAGTAATCCTCAACATGAAGAGCATGCTAGCTTAGTATCTAGTTCACTTGTCCCCAGTGCCGGGGAGCGAGTGTGAGAGCGGTGATGCTAGTGCAATTCGCTATATATTCATCGGTTACGCCAATACCCTGGCATAGAATGTATCTTATAACGGGAACTTTTTTGATGGCTTAACCTGATTCAGGCACAATTTTTGACACTTGCTACGGCATCTCTCTCAGCGCTCGGAGTTCACTTTGATTTTCATTGTGCATCTTTCAGTATCTTTGCTACAGTTTTGTAGATATAAAATGCCACATAGTTACTCCTGCACGTTATGTATCCATTGGCCAACTTTTTCAACCTTATCAACTCTATCTGTTCCATTCCCCTCCCCGATAGTGTAGATCCATCCCGTGACCTTGGTTCCGGGCTTGATGAGCGGATATGAAGCAATCAGTCTGCAATCTTGCTCTACAGACGTAACCTACAATGGGGTCAGCAGCAATCACGGAACAAAGTCAATGGGTTGATACAGTTACTTGTGTTCCGTCCGGGCCATTGTAATAATCATTATGTAAAGGCAGGAAGTTATGCTGTCCGAGAAGGTGCATTCTCAATGGATTGTTGGGAATGCTTTTAGCAATGTGCAGACGGAGGCCGACTTCGGTTCTCCTATCTATATAGCTCTATATCAGTCCCATAACCACGTGGTTCGCTCCCATATTATACCCATTCCGCAGCCCGTATGATGCACAACATGCACGTCTGATGTTCGGAGAAGACTCTGGCCAACAATGATTGACCGAAGCGCTTCTTGACTGTAGTTCATTTCTTGCCTCAGCGCTGCCATATTCAACTATCAAGTTAACATCATTGAGCTACTCACGATCTCCCGCCTGCGTTACGCAGTAGATCACAGTTTTTCGGGTCCAGCTGATTATTTTGCTCATCCTTATGGATCGCATCGATGATCTTCTGGACTCTAAAAGATGATATGAGTTATATATGCAATGGATACATGTTACAACACTTGCTTCTACTTACTGAATGCGATGCTAGAGTGGGGTATATGTGCCGGTGAACCTGTTGAAATTAGATTCTTGATAGTTCATGACAACCCTTAACCACTCACATCCATGCAAGTCACTGCGCAGCTTACGTCAGTTATGTTTAAAATACATTCGGCACATCACAAGCTAGTAAACGCACCAATGCTGACCTAACATCCATATGCACAATGAGTCAAGCACTAGAGTTGGTAGTTCGCCTTGACTTACTCGCTTTCTTGTCCCACCTTCACTTTGGGCTTGAGCATATTCAACTTCCGTAGGGGCTGACATTGCTTGAATACAGTAGTCGGATGAAAAGCAAGTGGAAGCTGAAGACCAAGCTCCTGAATGACGCGAATATATAGTCGACTTGATAGTGAAATTTTCAGATACTGATAGGAGACATGATACATGACTCTTTGAATACGGCCGAAAAGTGTCTTATCCATCAATCATAAATGAGCGTAGCTGTGGATTGGCGTCTATCATTCTCAAAACAGACAGGCGCTTTACGCTCACCCGTTCCATGCAACCAACGTGTAAGGTTCAGCCATAACACCTCGATTCGAAGCCCTCGTCACATGCAAGCTCATCCAAAATAATTTTTGACCCACGGTGTCTGGCTTATCACCCACAAGGTTTGCCCAATAGCATGATTTACTCTGATTTGCAAAAGTGTTCGCCAAGCGCCGGGAAAAAAAGTCGTTTGGTTGAAACATCCCGATGAAAAAGTGCCTTTTCGCACCGGGCAAGTTATCACCTGAGGCAAGAAGTGTATCACTGTGATCTTCGAGCGACACTAGGTTGCGGTAGAGAAAGGGAAGAGTTGCCGCCGAAGAAACTCCGACCTTGACTGCATCCTGCACGTTTTCCACTCGTAGATATAGGGGAGTATGAAAGAGTGAACGGCACACCGGTGATGCCTCATCCACGAGAGTTCCAGCTACGTTCGCTTTGATGCCACTCGCAAGTCCGTTCTCAAAGTACCAAAGGAAGAGCTATACAGCCGCGTTCAGCTGGTCCGTTTGGTCGGAGATATGCCCATTGAAAGCCTTTGTTCTAGTCGAGTCTTGAGATCAGCCTTGCATTTTAACGTCCACATTCTTTAATCGCGCCAATTATAGAAGGCGAAGCCAACACAAAGGTGTTGATATTTTGCAGTGTTCCTATTTCAGGGTGCGTGGGTGAAGGTTCCGCCATCGTGAACAGGAACAAGATGATCCGATTCGAGAACTTGAGAATCCAAGGAATACACCATTCTCATCCGCCTGAGGAGACGAAGGCGGGCGCACCACTCTGTTCTCAGTCGCGACATAAACACTTTCATTGACGTATCCACTCCGACGGAGCGAAGACATCCTAGCATCCTTTCACCTCAGGCACGTAACCCATCCTTTTCATAGCAACTTGAAGTTTGATCTCCTTCGTTTTCAAACCGAGGGGAGAGTGGCACGCATGAGACGGGCCAGGGAAGGAGGGAACAAAGAGAACGCACAAGCCAATAGTCGGCTCAACATGTCTTGGTAAATGGCACGTAGATAATGATAGGCAAACACGGGGTGCAGCCAGTCATAAGGGTGGGATCGTCGTTTAGTCCGTCATGTCGGATCAAGGCTGTTGATTACATAATATTCAGGGTAAACAGCACTAGAGAAAGGCCCGCGCCAGCGCAGGCATTGCACCTTGCCCGCTCTGGTGGGCTACCGCCAACCACGAAAACGTACTACATAGAGAAAACTGTGTATATATTTTTTGAGACATCAATAGCTTAATGTATAGTAGCAGTCGGATCGAGACAGGACCAGTCACGAGTCATTGGGAGCATATGCGGCGTAGCCTGCGGAGCTGCATATGGACTACTGAGCAGGGAGGAAGCCGGCGCGGCGCGCCGGGTCACGTGGCACGTGTGGCGACGCGTTCGACTCGCGCTTGACCACGACCACCGTGTCAGCGCCCGACGTCGCGCGTCGCTTTTTCTCCGCACGCCGGCGTCGTTAAATAAAAATAA
>WSTH01001111.1:0-14601 GCA_019616345.1 Ceratobasidium sp. 395
CTCTCCACAACTCACGACATGAAAGTCATGGTCCAGGGCGTGCGTATGGCGCTGCGCGTTGCGCACACAGGACCTCTGGCGTCCAAACTCATGTTCAAGCCTGAGAACAAGGACACGAATAACATATTCTTCATGGGTGATGCCGATCCCGAGACGGTCACGGATGAGGTGATCGAGGGCTGGCTGAGGCGCGAGGCTGAAACATTATATCATCCCGTACGCACCTCATCTTTCGACATTACGAGAATGATTTGCTGATGTATCTTGGGATTATAGGTCGGGACAGCACGGATGGGGACATCGATCGAGAACAGCGTTGTCGACTCGTCCTTACGAGTACATGGCATCAGCGGCCTGCGTATTGTTGATGCTTCGATCTTCCCAGCACAGTTATCAGGTCATCCGTGTGCTGGAGTTGTTGCAGCGGCCGAAAAGGCGGCCGATCTTATCAAGAAGTCATCTAGTGCGTGAACTAGATAGATTAAGTCTTAGGTATTTGAGATATAGAAGTGTAACGTATCCTCGGGTAGCCGCAGGTTTTCGGGTTTAATAATATATCTCTTGTCTTTAATTCATCTTAAATTGAATGGCTGTGTTTTATCCAATCAAGTTGTGGGTTGTGCTTGCACCGAGTGGTCTCGTCCACTAACCAGAATCTGAGTAGTAGTACTCGTAAACCGCTCTTGGAAGACTCGTGTGCAACCTGGGATTGGTAATGATACGCGTCTGGTATCATCTTGACACCGCACCGACTCGGCCGACTCGCCACCTGAGTCAGTTACCACAGCACTGCAGGCTATATGCGCCCAACAAATAGGATATGCTACCGATAATGAGGCAAATTTCGGGCGTATATCTGCTTGCGTACTCATCTCCGTTTGTGCTCTACACTCCTAATACCTATTATCTTGGAGCACACCTGAATAAAACACTAAAGGCGGCCCGGGCCGGTGCGAGTGTGATAACGTCGTGAAGCCATCCCAGCATGGAGGATCTGTTTCTAAGATAAATGTTGAAGACTGACTTCAGGCATCTCGTCGAGTGGCTGACCTAGGACTGAGTTGAAAGTGTCGTATTACTCTAACGCCCAAATAACTAGCGCACTAAAAGATGGCTCATTTATACTGTCAAATATGTGGTACACTCATAGCTCACACGCCGGAGGAAAGCGGCGAGGTGAGTACTTATCCGTTCTGAACTAGTATATATGGATTTCCCCAAGTCTGGACACACTCTAGACATCCACGTTGTCCAGGCTAAGACTTGCCTAGAACTTTCCAAGTGCTTCTGTTATGAAGTGAATCAAGATTACGAAGATATATACCAGGTACGCAGTAGAAGTATTCTATGACCAAGAAGCGAGATTTTTACTATTCTCCGAATCTAATAGAACTTGGGTTAGCGTGCTGGTCGAAATTGCCGCCGGTCGGTGCCGTCGGATCATGAGTGGCACGGTCACGTGCTTGATGTCCGGCCTGCTGCAACCACAGTTGGGTTTTCGTCCGACAGCCACTCATGATCCGAGTCTACTGGTACTGCCATATTGCACGCTTGATTTTGCTTCTTTTTAATGCGACCACCATATCCATCCTCGTATATTAATATTCTATTCATCGTGTGCTCACCCAATCCGCTGGGCACTTCCTTCCCTCCTGGTTTTAAGTGGATCCAACTTCCTGAGGCCGAATGCTCACGGAACAGATGTAATAAGTATCTCGTGACGCTTGGCGGCAGGACTACATCTCCCAGTTTAGGACCTTTAGCCCGATCCACCAGATGTTTTCCGCCGAATGGTACCCGACAAAAGCCACCCAGCGGACATTGCCTTCTGACTGCACCGCTTTCTCTGGGCTCTATTCTTTATTTAAGACTTTAGAGCTGATACTAATGACTTCAGGTAGAAAAAATTACGTTTTAGCTGACTGATTGTACTGTTATGGTCAACTGTTCTTGACACCCGATCAAAATCTGCCGCGTCAGCGATGCTCCAGATGACGCTAACGCTATGGGAATAGCTTCCCTAATTGCACACCAGCCCTATCGCTTGGTGGCCTTCGATCAACTCGGTTCTTGGCGCTCGGCTTCTATGAGGTCACAATTGCCTCCGCCTCGACAACTCGCCGAGCATCCGAAGCTCTGCCGTGATCACCCATGCGTCCATACTCGATGCCGGTCCGAACTTCTCGATAATTAAGTTTACGCAACGGAGATACATACATTACGAAGCATGGCATAACTCCGATAAGTACATACACCTTGCCTGGACGCTCACAAGGCTGCCTTACGTGCTCTAGCGTGCCGATGTGATCCCGGTGCACTCGATCCTTTCCTTGGAATGGAGTTGTTGGGCGCTATAACCACCATTTTGGAGCTACAAATTTGTAGTTGAAACGTGAAGGGCGTTATTATGTCGGGTGTGGCGGCCGGAGGCATACCCGAACCTATGTCTCACGTGCGACGACGACCACGTCGGTTGCAGGTATATAATCTCTTGGTGGAAGGTCGACTTAGAAAGTATCCTCTCGACTTTTCTCGGGTCTGACAATACGGCCATTATGCTCGGTCGCACTCTTTTATCTCTTTTACCCTTTACAGGGACGAGTAAGCAATGCCATTCAAGCTCTTTCTCAATCGTACTGAACCTATGCACTCAGTCCTTTTTCAGGCGAGTGTAACACGGGCCGATACAACTCCAGTGCCAGCTACCCCCTATGACTATATCATTGTGGGAGCTGGAGCAACAGGCATAATCGTGGCCGACCGCCTATCGGAGGCCGGCAAGAAGGTGCTTTTGATTGAGCGGTAAGATCCTTGGCACAGGAGACTAGATCATGCATTAATATTCTTACAATAGCGGTGGACCGAGTACGGCCGCGAGTGGAGGAACTGAAACCCCTCCTTGGCCAAACAAAACCAACGTGCGTTTAGCTATGCACTGCTTTTTCGTCCACTCATCTCTATATTTAGCTTACTCGTTTTGACATTCCCGGTGTATTTGAGGATATGTTCGGGGCTACAAACCAGTACTGGTGGTGTGATGGCAAGTTGGAACCGTTCCGTGCCGTGTTTATAATCTCACAAGCGGCGCATAGATGTGACCACATTCGCTGGATGCCTGATAGGCGGAGGAACTGCTATCAATGGACTGTAGGATCCTCGCTCGCACACCCGTTGATATCGTGCTGACTTGATACACAGGCTATACTGGTATCCTACCGATGCTGAGTACTCTACGACCAACGGGTGGCCAAGCGGTTGGCAAACAATCTCTCCATACCTTAACAAACTCAAGGCTCGTTTGCCTTCGACGGATACTCCTTCGACAGACGGAAAACGATATCTCACCCAAGTTTTTGATGTTGTCAAATCAATCTTGGACAAGCAGGGCTATAACCAATATACCATCAACGACAGCCCTAACTCGAAGGACCATGTCTATGGTCACCCATCATACTATGTACGTGCTTATTTCTACGTAGCGATCTGGCTAATACATATTGTACTTAGGTTCAAGGCGGGAAGCGTACTGGTCCGATGGATACATACTTGAAGACGGCCAAAGCCCGAACCAACTTCAAGTTGATGACTTACACCAAGGTGATTTCGGTTGTTCGTAACGGGGCGCAAATCACGGGAGTGCGAACCAACAACACCGCCAGTATGTATTTTCAGCCTTCATAGCTCATTTATCGAGACTTATTTCACGATGTATAGTTGGTGGCGACGGTATCATCCCTCTGACCTCTAAAGGCCGTGTAATCTTGTCTTCTGGCGCTTTCGGTACCGCGAAGATACTTTTCCAATCTGGTACGAGGTCGTGTAGTCCTTTTTTGCCATATTTGCTGATTGTATGCGTAGGTATTGGGCCCACTGACATGCTAGCGATTGCTGCGGCCAACGCTACGGTCTCCAAGTTCATGCCTCCAGCCTCGCAATATATCAATCTTCCAGTCGGTCTATACACCAAGGACAGCCCAGGCGTGAACTTGGTTTTCACTCACCCTAATGTGGATGACTATGACAATTGGGCACCAGTATGGACAAATCCTCGCGTGGCCGACGCAAACCAATACGTCGCCAAGCAAGCGGGCGTCTTCGCTGCGGCCTCCCCTCGCGCTAACTTTTGGCGAGTGTATTCAGGGCCGGACGGAAAGACGCGTCACGTCCAAGGAACTGCTCGCCCGGGCTCCTGCTGCTTCACTCCAACCTATCCTTATAACACAACAGCCCAGTTTACCATCACAATGTACATAGGTAGCGGACTCACATCGTCTGGACGAATTGGTGAGTAATCAGGTTATGCTCTGAATTCCCTTATCTAACAATTTCGTTAGGTATCGATTCGTCTTTGCAGGCAACTATATTGACCAAACCTTGGCTCACCGACCCTGTTGAAAAGACTGTGCTTACGACCGCCATCAATGACCTGCTGTCCACGTACAAGCAGGTTCCTGGCCTTCAGCTTATTTCTCCGGACAATGTTACCTCGATTTCCGATCATGTCACGAGCATGGTCGCTGGAACCAACCACTGGACGAGTTCGACTAGAATTGGAACTAACTCGTCGATCTCTGTTGTTGACCCGAATACCAAAGTTTGGAATACTAGTGAGTATAGTCGAGACATTTATGGAGCACTATCTAACTGGGAGATTTAGACAACTTGTTTATCGTTGATGCTGGTATTTATCCGGGCATGATGACGGCTAACCCTCAGGGGTCCCTTTTTACGATGGCGGAGATGGCAGTGGCAAAGATTCTTGCTCTGACTGGAGGCGCATAAACGAAAGATTTGACAGACTTGATCCTAGTTTGTTCGGTATAAATATTGGTTTATATTTCTGTTCGGCGCTTTGCAGCCGCTGGATTGGCACGAATGCATCGTCTCAAAACGCCGATATTCAATGTTGTGATGATACACTATTGTTGGATGCAGCAGAGCACCATCTCATCGACGAAATCCCAGTTCAGCCTGACACAAACATAAAGAAAATTTGAGCTTAGAGAGCGCAGGCTGTTGACTGTGGAAACGCAGGTCGCAACATTCGACGAATGAGATAGGTTTTCTCTCCTAGATCCAACGCTACCAGCTCGCTTGCACCTACCTGCTCTATGCAACCAGCTTTTCAATGCGATAATTCGACAAAATGGCTAAATAGCTATTATCGCACCAAATTAATCAAAACACGGTCCTGATCTTCCCGCAAAAGGCTCGGAAAACTGATTCAGGTTCAGAAAGTTTATGAAAAGGTCTACTACTGCACACTCTATGCTCGTACGATCTAATAATATAATCAAGCCTTGTAGGTCAACTCAACTGTATAGTCTGCCCGAGCGACGTCCTGAATTGACAGCTCGACGATCCAGGCATTTTTCCCGCTATCACACCAGTTTTTCACTGGCACATCGCCTTTGGATGTGAATACGCGCACATTGGCCTGACTGAACGCAAACTTGCGCTTTGGCTTCGCCCAAACAACCAGCCGATACATGGAACCGTGAACCGTCGTTGGGTCGAACCCAGGATGCTGGTGCACAGTCTTCACGGTTACAGTGCGGACAATGGTCGGATCAACGTGCCTTGTTTTCTGCTCGGCGTGTAGAAGTCAATTTCATTTGGTTAAAAAAGACGTATATAATAAGGCCTACTTGCTCAAATCTAATCTTCCAATAGACATCCTGAGCTTTATCATCACCAAATGCATCGGCCTGGAGAACCTTGGTGCCTTCGAATAGAGAAGGGTCTGTCCTCAATTTATTCATGGCAAGACTCTTCTGGAGCCCTGCAGCGGTCGGCGCACTCTCTCTTGAGACTCCATCGTCGAGATACATATCGTAGGTCTGCATGTAAATGACCGCGTAACTGTCAGCCAATATTTTTGGGTATAGTTAAGAAATTGATTCACCCTATTTGGCCCATTATGGCCGGGATAAATGTGAAGAGAAATTGGATTTGGCTTGGATATATCCTCCGCATAGCTCCTCGGCTCAACCTGAGGGATAATTGCGCCTGGGAGTCGTGATCAAAAATCGAACCGATATTATTATACCATTAAAATAGCTGCGTTTGTAAGACGACACTTACCGTACCGGATGTACGTTGGCGTAATCCAAGGTATTTGGTGCTCCTGATCGCTCATCCGAGCATCGTATGGGATTAAAGATCCACCCCTAAACTTCATCCCAAGGGGGATAGCGGCATCTGGGCCGTCCGCGCGAAGATTACACTGCCACCATGAGGCAGGACGAGGAAGATAAACCGTACGTGTGACGTTGCCTCGGTCTGCTTGTGGCCAAAGAATTGGTGCGACGAGAAGATCGTCACCAACCATATACTCGTCATCAAGGTAGTCAGCGTTCTGTCCAAGAAATACTAGATATAAGTATCAGGTGATTGGAGGGGAGGAACTATGTTGACTACTCACCTCTGTAACTAGTGAAAGGTCGTCTTCATTCGAGATGATCTATGCACACAGTCAAGATCTGTAATGATAGCCTTGTTGAGGTGTCAAGAGCTACTCACCAAAGAACGAGCAATCGGCAAACCCGTAAGCAAATTGTCGAACATTTGATCATATAAAAGTTGCAGAAAAGTGTACCGGAGCCGGACGTAGTATCGGCATACTGGGAGAGTAGCACGATACATCCATTTTTGGTCATCAGGAACTTTGTTGATGTGTTCGATGAAACGATATGGTTCCTATGATATCGTATGAGAAACTGTCGTACGCTGAGATCAACTAAGGTACCTGGAACAACTTCTTGCCGCGTTTTCCATTGTAATGATTGCTAGCCGAGCAAGCAACGAGGATCGTTAGTAGATTAACCCTACTTGTGTCTGACGATTGAGGCGCATATATTCACTAAACTCACCGGAACCAGGGCAGGAGCGAGTATGCACAGTACCAGCGCATAACCAACTCCGGGCTTGCCCACTGTTCACCGTCACATCCTTGCTCGAACCCTCCTACGTCACCTCCCGCGATCGTAACTCCGGACAGACCGAGCGACATGACCTGCGCCACTGAGACCTTCAGGAAGTCCCACTTAGACGAGTTATCTCCAGTCCAGAGCCCGGCGAAGCGATGAAGTCCGATGAACCCGCCACGTCCGATGATAAAATTACGCTTGTATTTTCCAGTCTTCGGGTCTTTGCGATTGGGGCTGTTGTCCCAACCCTTTGAGGTCGCCTTGTGGAGGTTAAAAGCATAGAGCGCCCAGACTTCGATGGCCGGCGCTTCAACAGGGAGACGTGTTTTCTGAGCATCCTTGACCGCATCCATAGGTAGTAAGAGTCGAAAAGGAAAACTACATTGACAACACCAACTAGGTTACTTATACTCGGCAAGTTTTGAACTCTCATCGTACCTTCTCATATCACCATAGCTGGCACCCATGCAAGGCGAAGTCATATCTTGCCACACAAACTCAAGGCCGAGTTTGATCAGGTGGTCGTACTGCTTTCCCCACCAATCTCTCACTTCTTCACGGTTCAGGTCTGGATAGTATCCTGGCTGTATCAAATGAGGTAAACTGTCAGCTACCAGTGTCGACGCTAGACTTATAAACAAGTTACTTTGCCCAAATCTTCGCCATACCAAACCCCTCCTCGGAACGGCGCCTCCGTATTCCAAGTGGTGGAAAGCTCACTGTCCGGGCCAGTACCAAAACAAGTTAGTTAACTAAAATGAGGTAGATAGGGATTCGAACGAACTCACACGTGATCGGGGGGTTGATAATGGATCCTAGGCTCTTGGCTTAAATCAGACGCCTGGAATTCGTTCATGTGGCCTCCGCGGTACAGCATGTATCGGTCTTCGTTGGCGCATGTAGGTCCTCCCTCGCCAATATAGCGTTTGTCTTTGACAAAATAACTAGAAAGTAGTCAAGGCAAGTTTTCAGTCGTCTTAAAAGAAGCAATACCGAGATGAACCACCCCTTGCGCAGACCTTCCTGGAGAGTCGAATAGTACGGGTCTTCGTCTCCGTTGATAAACGGCGTGATGTTCGTGCTACACTTGATGCCTTGGTCCTTTAGCTCGCTGAAGAAGTCCTGAGGGCTCGAAAAACTACTCTCATCGACCGTGAATGTCTTGTAATTCCGCTGAAAGTCTACATCAATATGGATCCCGTCAAGTGGGAAATCGGCATTACGATAGCCGTCCACCACATTTCGAATCTTGTCCGAGTGATCATATCCATAGCACCCCTGATGATACCCGAGGACGTAGCGAGGCTTGAGGCGTGGTCGGCCCACGATCGATGTGTACGAGTTGATAAGTCCGCTAATAGAATCGCTCGACACGACGCAGAGTTGCATACTGTTGAACCGAGTAACGACGCGAACCATGCTGCTGTGTTTAGACCCTATATCAAGGCAGACCTGAGAGAAGTTGTCGACAAACGTAGCGACCTTGAGCAGGTGGCCAGGGTGTTGGGCGACCTCCATCCAGAAGGGCTCAGAGTGGTAAAGGGGCTCGCGTGAGTCGAGGGGACCTTGACCATAGACCTGAGAGTAGGTCATGTTGTCATAGTCTGTTGTTGGTTATCAAGGCGCACATCGGTCAATACAAGTAATTCAACTGAATGAAAGACGACATACTGAAGTAGTCAGCGATGAGCTTTGTTTTGAGGAGTTGGTGTCCACCTTGTTCACCGAACCCTAAATCATGCATATTCAGCCATCAATCTTACTGTATAATCTTCAAACTCCCCAACACAGAACTAACCAAGATATCGAGCCATCCCTGGCTTCTCGACCTCGACCACCACAGTCTTGCCGGAGTACAAGACACCCTTTGGTTTGGTGGCCCACACGATTTTCGTATCGTTCCCAGGCGCCGTCAAGGCAGACACGCCGAACACCTGGTTGATGTACTTAGTACCGCTGCAGACCCGGCGCTTAAGAGATTTTATGGCGACAATTCTGAAGCGTTTCTTGCGGATGTAAATACACATATATTGATGGCCATTTGGATTGGATTGAAGGGTCGGCCGGGATTCGAGTTTGACATATTCCGAAGTCTCTTCGGTGACGACTTTCCAGTTGATGCCTTCAAATTTGTCGAGAGTATTGATAAGATCCGTTAGACTACGCTGGACAAGGTTCCGCCTATCATAATTTATTTTCGTCAGTAAAAAGATCCTTTAGCTACGAGCTGGTTGACCACGACAGACAAAGTGGTCAGAAAATTTTTCATAGAGGAGATGGATAAAAAAGGGGGTTTGAAGAGGGCTTACCACACCCCGGTCACCGTTTGATATGGGACAACAAGCCATCACGTGATGGCAACAAGCGGCCCGGTATGTGGCGCCGCCCCCCATTCGGGAAGGATGCAGTGTGCGCCTCGACAGGCTACGGCACGTACCCCTATGGGCATAATAGCTTGGATAAGTGATACTCACGAGTTATTGTCTACGTATTCAGTGAGCGTAGTGTAATTGGGGTTAAACCTCAGACGAAACACCGTCGGACGTATGAACTCGAGGATAAAAATCTTGCCGTTGTCATCGCGAAACGCCTTGCCGTGATGAGTAATACTTTTTTCCTCATCGGACTGCTCTTCGAGTAGCTGAACGTTTTCAATTCGAGTGTAGTCATGACTCCCGGCGTCTGAGTCGAGGTCACCAAAGAACTCCTCAGCTCTAATATAGCGGTAGACGTCTTTTTCCTTGTTGTAAGGCATTAGAAAAGATGAAGTGCTTTAAGTTAGGCGATTAGAGTCGTATTCTAGGATGCTAGATAGGATAGTACGAGACGGGGCAGAGGAGGCGGTTTATATATGCGCGACTGAAACCGTGTAAACTCGAGTAGTGGCTTGCGGGGGCATTCGAAAACTGTCAAACGGCTAGAACGCGTGTGCGCGCTGAATTTATAACTGCTAAAACGGATAACGCACGTTTTTAAGGGGTGAACTGTCAACCCCTGCTAAGCCTAGCGTTTGAGGTCCTGTTACGAGTTTTCTTACGTAGATTTACAAATCTGTCGGTTTAACAGATCGCCTCAGTTTCCGAAGATTTCCTTTATGGTAAGAGCGGCAAGTTAAGAGAATTGGATCATAGTTTAGCACTGGGGATTATCTCAAACGCTCGTGTAAAGTATCTCGGACAAAAATAGACATGATGTGTAGAAACGACTGATAGAATAACCCATGTGGGTAGCTAGATATTTTGACGTAGGATTTATCCACTTGCCCTGTTTGCACATCGCGCACCGATGTACATCGATCGAAGGTGTTCAAGGTCTAGACCGACACGCATAATCGGAGGCACTGACAGTTGTTCGAGGCCTCACATGTTTCTAATTCTGAAACAAAGGAAGAGTCGCGCCTAAGGCCGACCTGTAGGCGTGCAAACTGCGGGAAGGAGCCGCGGTTACCCAGGGTTCACGCCGTCTGCCCGCGCTCCAAAACGCTGAGAGAAATCGGCCGGAGGTTCACTGAATCTGACGCGCACGAAGCAGCCACACCTGATTGACCCGGCTTGTATGGATAGGATGGTAGTCGGATTCGGCGCTGTGCGGGCCTTGACCACGGCATTCCAGGCGGGACGAGCGCGTCTGCAGCTCGCGCGTTAAGCTCGCGCATTCGGCCGAGCCAAAACGGCAAATCAATCCCATAGCGACAAAAAGCGACGGACCTGGGGATGATCAACATACGCAGTTAATCCTTATTGGGCTGCACATACTTATGTGCACAAAGTGAGTTTGACCGAGGTGCGAGATGTGTTTGTGCGATATGTAGAGATCAATCAGGAATGAGGTTTGTGACAATATCGCGACTATGTATATATGGATGGAATCGGTCAAGTAGAGATCCTGGTACAACGACACCCCAGTTTTGACTACATCAGACCGGAAGTTTTTGAACACTGAGATCGTGGTCGGCAGCCTTGTGAAGTCCGGCGTTGGCCCATATGTTGGTGGTCGGGCCAGGGCAATAGAGTGAGAGCCGAGAAGTATAATGACGCCGGCTCGAAGCAAAGGAGGCGACGTGCAGCGTCGGGTAATGCCAAAAAAAAAAAGATAAGACTGAGGGCCCTCAATTCTCCTTGTTTTCCTATTGCGCCACAATAAAAAAAGGCTAGAATTGAGGGCGCTCACTATGATCAGGCGCGAGTTGAACGCGTCGACGCGCGTGTCACGTGATCCATCCACGACGCACCAGCAATCTCCCTACTCAGCGCTGCGCTCATATAGCTCCGCCAACTCCACTGCATACACTCCTTAATCATTCGGCTACTGACGTACGAATATTTTACGTTGAGGATAGGATCTAATTTGTGTAAGTAGAGCTATCACTGTTATTCATGTTTGTTATGGCACGCAGGCCGAGTATTGACACAAACAAGCGATACGAGAGCAAGGCGAGGGCGCCTCCCCAATATTAATGAGCTCACTTTATTCGTTCGGGAACTTGCCACGTCTATCATAGCTCAGCTACTCGTAAATCCCTATTCTTAGCACGGTAGGGCCTATCTTGAGCTAAGCGTAGTCTCATAGTGGAAATTCTGTCTGTTTAATAACCTAGCTGTGTATATTACTCATTCTAACGCTCAAGATTGAGAACAACGAAACCATGTGCTCATGGAGCTCAGTAATAGGTATCCCTCTCTATCACCATCTTTCATGTTGTATTATTTCTAAAACAAACTATTTCTCGAACACTTGCCCCAGGCACACAAACTCACTTGGAACTTGACCAGAAGACCCGGTTTTTTCGCCCCACTTATAATAGTGGGTGTTCTCATCCACTACAGACGTGATACATACGACTCATGCGCCATTGAGCAGAGTAGATGGAACAGGTATTCATAGATATTCGCACGGCCGACAAGAAATTGATATTTACATGATTCAAGCATCTCGTCCGCACTTTGTGCGTGAAATCCGGGAATAGCTGAAGCAAGAACTCGGCATCAGCGGTCCCGGAGAGATATGTTATTTTTATTATCAGTTAATCCATGTAATTCGGCCAGCGGAATCGTACACTGGATAGTCCGGAAAAGAGCGAGCGGCTTGTGGCGCCTATGGTAATGGCTCATATCAGTCATGTGGCAATTTCGCCACCCGAACTTTGGCGCCAACCATCTCGTCTAGGACGGAACGCGATCTATCAAAATTCTTCATTAGTCCACTTATCTTCTAGCTCGAACGTCTCTGTACTATGTGGCTAATCGAGAGCCTTGCTCGCATCTTGGAGTTCCGACTTCGACTTCGCCCCAGGGCTCGGGCGGAGACTCACCAGCTTTTGACAACAGCCCGGTATAGCGCTGCGACCCATTGGTGAGTAATACTCAAATAAAATATTGGATCAATCTCTATCTCCATTTGACTTATCTTTGTGTGTTGTGTGCTGGATGAGCCCGCATACAACACGCTTCTCGCAAACTAGTTGGACAAAGTACTCATTCAGCGCTCCAGAAAATTCACGAAAAGATATACAAATTTTTATTTCATTCACACACACGCAATTTAACAATCAAGCCGTGTACGTTATCTCAACAGTATGATCCGCTTTAGCACAGTCCTGGATCGGCAATTCGACAAGCCACGCCTTCCTTCCATCGTCGTACTTCTTTTGCACCTGAACGTCGCCTTGAGAAGTAAAGACACGCACATTGGCCTTGATGAATGCGGCCTCGCGCTTCGGCTTCGCCCAAATGATCAATTGGTACACGTTTCCGTGAAGCGTAGTGGGATCAAATCCGGAATGCTGGTTAACGGTCTTCACGTTGACAGTACGGACAATGTTCTGGTCAACGTGCTTTGTTTCCTGCTCGGCATAATTGTGTTTAATGACTCAACTAGGGCATATAAAGCGAAGCTGACCTGTGCAAACCTAATCCTCCAGTAAACGTCCTGGGCTTTGTCGTCACCAAAGGCATCAGGCTTCAGAACCTTGGTAGCCTTGATCGGTATTATTTTCGACTTCGTGTTGTAAGCAAGGTTGGCGGCAGCGTTCTTCTGAAGTCCGCCGGCAGTTGGCGCGCTCTCTCTCGACACTCCGTCATCAAGATACATATCGTATGACTATTTAAAGACACCCAACGAGGATCGATTCACTTTCAATTTAGCTGCAAAAGTAACAATATCACTAACCCTATTTGTTCCCTTATGGCCAGGATAGATATGAAGAGAAATCGGATTTGTGTTCGATGCGTTCATGTCCTCGGCGTGACTCCTCGGCTGAATTTGCGGAATGATTGCGCCTAAAATCAAAACGAGAGTAAATTGATAATAGGACCAAGGGGTATTCATAATACTGTGCTTACCGTACTTGATGAACATAGGGGTGACCCAAGGAATTTGAGACTCCTGGTCATTCATACGAGCGTCGTAAGGGAGCAAAGATCCACCCTCAAAACTTTTTCCGAGAGGGATGGCGGATTTCGGTCCGTCTGCACGGAGATTGCATTGCCACCAGGAACTAGGACGAGGAAGGTAGACCATGCGCGTAACATTGCCTCGATCTGCTTGCGGCCACAGAACAGGCGCAACAAGGAAATCATCACCAACCATGTACTCGTCATCAAGGTAGTCGGCGTTCTAAAATATGTATCGTTTGCTTTAGCACTCAAATGGAAGAGCTACGGTCACAACTCACCTCTGTAACCAACGAGAGGTCATCCTCGTTCGAGATGATCTATGCGCGCAGTTAACCACATTAATAATAGTTCGGTTGAAGAAGAATCGAGAACTGCCCACCAAAGAACGAGCAATCGGCAAGCCCGTCAATAGGTTGTCGAACATTTGGTCATATAGGAGTTGCATCAGCGAATAGCGGAGCCTGACGTAGTATCTACAGATAGGAAGAGTGGCACGATACATCCACTTCTGATCTTCGGGGACTTTGTCGATTTGATCGAGGTAGCTGAATGGTTCCTACGGCATCGCGTAAGATTGGTCTGAATTAACAAATAGAAGGCGGTAAAGAGTATACCTGGAACCGCTTCTTGCCCTCCTTTCCATTGTAATGATTACTGGTAGGCGAGTGATTAAGCCACGTTAGTGAATTGATCTCAACCAGATTCGATTATTATGACGCATATAGTCACCAAACTCACCGGAACCAGGGCAGGAGCGAGTACGCGCAGTACCAGCGCATAAGTAGCTCCGGACTTGCCCACTGTTCACCATCAGAGCCCTGCTCAAACCCTCCTACGTCACCTCCCGAAATCGTGACTCCTGACATGCCAAGCGACATGACTTGCGCCACCGAGACCTTCAGGAACTCCCACTTGGACGAGTTGTCGCCAGTCCAGAGTCCAGCGAAGCGATGAAGGCCAATGAACCCGCCACGTCCAATGATAAAGTTACGCTTATCCTTTCCGGTGGTCGGGTCTTTGCGATCGGGGTTAAGGTCCCAACCCTTTGAAGTCGCCTTGTGGAGGTTAAAAGCGTAGAGCGCCCATACTTCAATTGCCGGAACTTCAGACGGGAGGTGTGTCCCTTTTGCATCTTTGACTGCGTCCATAGGTAGTAGAAGTCGGAACGGGAAACTACGGTAAAAGAATCACTCGAGTTACCTATACAAGGAATTCCAGAGATTGTATCGTACCTTCGCATATCGCCATAGGCAGCACCCATGCAGGGCGAAGTCATA
>WSTH01001112.1:0-14593 GCA_019616345.1 Ceratobasidium sp. 395
CGTTGGACCTCACGAATAAGATATGCGCGAATGTAATCTTCGGCAGCGCGTAGCGTGCCGGCGTAACAGACGTAGGATATGGGCTGGATTGAGCACAGGACTATGGATGGAACAAAAGACAAAAGACACGAGATTACATGAGCGCATATATATGAAAAAGAAAATGGGTCAGGTGACACACAGTCCCTGGCCCGCCATCCTTACAGTATGAGTCTCGCAAACTGTTGCCGTGTTCAATTCTTCGAGGTTTTTTTCTTCACGCTCGTTGCTCTAGTGTAACTTTGTGGCCATCACTCATCTCATCTCCCTTAACTTCCTATCATAAATAGTCGTATGTCTTGTAAAGCTTGATTGTCGGCAAAAAGGGCTCTGGGCCCGGAGCGTCCGGAGCAAACTCGGTTCTCGCTATCTCAAACGAGCCTTCGGAGCATGTGATGGGTGCTCCGGAGCACTCTGCAGCTTACGACTGGGCATCTGAAGCACCAGGAGCTCACGGCTAGACCTTTGGAGAATCCGAATACCACCGGTAAAATTGATATCATGAATCACCCACAAGTTGAACTTGCGTCAGGAAAAACCTGGAATCACATTCATGGGTGATTTTCAAATTTGGCTAAATCTAGCTAAATTCACTAAATCTGACAAACCTTCCCCCCTATCTCAGCATTCTAGTTGACTATTTGGCCTGTTTTGAATACATATAGGCTGTACCTGCTCTGGGGTGTCTATTGCATGTGAAAAAACTACCTACCTTGCAGTTTCCGGGACTGCTAAAATCACTAAATTGACATAAATTGAATAAATCCTGACTAAATTTAGCTAAATGAAAAGGGGGGGATAGTAAATCCCGTAAACCCTTAAACTTAGGTAAGTTCACGTGATTTCAGCTGAATGAAAATTCACCTTTTTCTCTGATGTGGGTGCATGGATCCGACAATAAATAGGTAACAAAACTGAATTACTATTCACAAAATGAGTAAATACATAGAGGTACATAGTAATTAATGCGAATACAGATAAAGCGTGATGATGCTGAGGATCAGGATAAGAGCAACTGGTTGATGAGATAGACAAACCACAGGACCAATGCAACAATGGCAAAAATGTGCACAAACAATGAATTAGCATCAACCACACGGCAAACTGTTGTTATAGAACTCACAGTGCAGGCGCGGGCATAGTGCTCTGCTAGTCACGTAACGTAGTTGTTCCGTTTGCGTTTGGGGCGCCAGTGTTATACAACATGGGCAATGGGTGCGTAAGAGGGACGTCGAAGCGTTGAATGCCCGCAGATTGTTGCCCGGTTCGAAGTTCGTGGTCAAGGGGGAGCGTGTAAGTGTCGATTGGATAAAGGAGCGGCAACAGTAGGCACTCACGAGGCGGGTATGCAGATCAATGCGACGTTGTGTGTGTTAGAATTATTGAGGTCGATTGATAAGAAGACATAGCGCACAAGTCATACAGTTCGATTGAACTTTGAGTGTCAAGCTGGCGCGTAGCATCTGCAAACCTGACATTTTCTTCAAACTGCTTCAGAAGTAATCCTGAAAAGGACTTGTCTCATGCATCAGTTCAAAGAAACACCAGATCGTCAAAGTACTTTGGAGAGCTTCAAAAATCTTGGTTTTCTTCAAACAGCTTCAAACAAATTCACTGAGCTTCAGACAGCTTCAAACAGCACCATATAGCTTCAAACGGCTTCAGATGGCTTCAAAGCTGTACATGATGTGTTTCAACTAATTCATAGGCTTACATCAATCTTTGAATATCTTCAGATCTTCATATATCATATTTCAAAGATTTATCAAGGTAACAGTATGTGCTGTAAAGGTCTGAAAATATGACAAAGTCAAGCATTGACCGAGGTGCAATGTGTTAACATCTGATTGCTAGTAGAACAAATTCAGAAGAACAAGCAAACAATGAGAATGTACAAGCACCAAAACGTCATGCATTCGTAAAAACCTAGCGAATTGTACACAATCAAGATGATACATATTCATATGATACAGGTGCAGGCGCTCGTGATACGGTTTGTGATGGTGTTAGTGCCAACGCAAGGGTGTGAGGTATGCATGTCCAGTGAAAGTTCATCAGATACTCGAGCGGGCGGGGCAGCAGTACGGGCGTTGGTGCGGTAGTCAATACCTGTATGCGGGCGAGTTGGGTCAGCTCCGAACGTGCGGGATGACAAGCCAAGCGCGATGCTCATGTGTGAACTGTGGCAGAAGAAAACATCAGTACGGAAACAGGTGCAACGAATGGTCCGTTCATCCAAACTGTTTGGCGTGGCCCTGTCAGGTTGGCAGCGCAAATGCGGGGCTACAGAGAGCTCACGCCTGGGTCCCAATGTGGCTGGCATGGGTGGAGGGGTTGGCACATGAGTAGGTAGGGGGCGGGCGGACAAAAAGGCTTCTCACGGGAGCACGGCAGGCCATGATGTTGTCGTGCGGATCCTCTACCCACAGACACAAGTCATGTGTGAGGTCGACAAGGTGACCGGGAGACCGTAAGCACGACAAACGGAGGGGGGTTGAGCGGTCAGCGCGGGTGCGGAGATCGCAAATTGTTGACTCACCATCAACGTTCACCGGACAAATGTGGTTCACTCGAGCGCGTTAAGTGTAGAAAAGCGTCGAGCGAGCAAGAGCAGGCGCGAGGGCAAGAGTTACAGCACAGGGGGACGAGCGACGGGAGGAAAGAGGTAGGTGAAGTCCATTAGCGTCGGGTTCGTCACTCACTGACTCTGCTCACCGGCGCCGTCTTCGAGGTCGATTCATTCTATCTATGACGTGTTTCACGCGCGGGAATCGCCCAAAACGATGAGCAGCAGCGAGCGGGTCAGGCAACCGCGTGTGTTGTCACCGGCTCGATGTGAGGTGGTGAGTCGGTGCGAAAAACTGCTAAGTTGCAGAGCACGTGTGTCAGGGTGACACATCACATGCACACAAGTCCACCTGTTCGTCACCTGCTCACCACCGCACCCGCCTACCTCACCAACATAAACGAACGACGCCCCCGCTGGCCGCGGCTCGCCTGCCTTAACCTCTTTGATAGGGGGCACAATGTTGGGGCTCTCGAGTGGATCCTTGCCGCCAAGCTCAAAGACCTCCGCGACTGCGGGGCTCCTGATTCGAAAAACGGCCGTTTTCATATCTGAGTGAAGTTTGTCGTTTGCGTGCGCCGCACCAGGGTATGGTGAGCTCGTTTTTTATACTCATTCTACTAACACCGTTTGTTTTCAGCCTCGGTAATCGTGCTGGGCAATCTATCACGACGTATTCCGAATGAGCGCGCAACTCTCGCCCTTGTCTGTCCAAGTTGAGGTTGCGTACATTTTTGCGGTGAGTGGCGCGCTCCTTGTCTTAAGAGTCTTGCGCTCACCCACTGTCGCTGCTTCTATGTTGCTGACTCGGCCGATGCCGCCCAACCACGCCTTCACACCAACCATAGCACCCACTGGTTGAGCACGCAGCCAGTCCCTCTATTCGTGTTGCGTGGCGCTACTGGTGTGTGCCACACGCTTGGGCCACTGTACAGTTACGTGTGCGCACACCCGTTATCGCTGCCGTTGTCTGAATTTGCTGCTGATCACCCCATCGCTACTTTACCCTTGAGCCGTGCGATACACACATCGCAGCCAACAGCCAAGCGTAAGTACTTGTTTCGCGATTGTCCGCCTTGACCGTGTTAACGCTGCCTGCACTCTGCAGCCTGCCGGGTCATTTCCTCCGTGGTTACGGTTCAGTATTCCGCCTTCAGCCCGCCCTCACGGAACTCTTTTTGCGTCCACGTGGCCAATGATGCCACCTCCCTCGTTGTCTGCTGAGCCTCCAGAGCTAACGTTGATATTAGACTACGTGTGGTGTGCGTTCTATGTATATAGCTAATGTAATATATGATGTCTGCACCAAGATTGAGACATACCAACAGTGGCTGATCGATAAAAATGCGAAATTAATGTTGTAATTTCCTATCACTCTGCATGAGTGTTAATTACTTCTGAAGATCTTATGGACCCTTCAAAGTGCTTCAGAATTCAAGTTCAGGCTTCAAACCTGAGGTTTGAAATTCATATGTCTTCAAAGGTCACATGATCTGCTTCATACTACTTCAAACTGCCCCAGACTGCTTCAGACTGCTTCAAACTAATTCAAGGAAAACCTTGAACTTCAAATGTCTTCAGAGAAGGGTACTTGACTGCAGCTGCTTCAGGAACTTCAGCTGCTTTAAAGGGCTTCAAAGCTGGCTGAAGTAAAATCCACTTTTGCAGATGAGCGCACTTGAAAAACTAAGCGGGTGAGTACGGTGCGGGTGACAAGTGGGACATGGTACAACGTACAAGGCACCTTGCGTCAACGAACGCTCACGGTGTTGTGGTGGTGCAATGAGTAATACCTACCAATTACAGTGTATTTGAGGCGTACTGAAGGTTTTACAGGCCACATGGTGGCAATGGCAATGTCGGGGGGAGGACTTTGAGGGCGGGGAGTGAGGTGGACGGAACGGGGTATAATGAAGAAAAACCGCAAGCCGGTGATGTGACGATTGCGTCAGCTGCTAGGCGCCGATCGGCAGCTGAGCTACAGGTAGTAAAATGCGTTTTCCGTACGCTGTAGTGCGCGGCTCATGCATTCAGTACCACCGTTGGACGTGCCCTCGTCAGGAAAAACTGCAAGGTAAATGTAGCATCAAAATCTAAATCCACTAAATCTGCATAAATCCATAAATCCCCCCCATTAACCACTTTTTTTCAGCTCCCTGATGCCCTAGGAGGCTTGTATACAGCAGGCTTGTACCATTTCCATCAGTGTACAGTCACTAGTCATGCAGGCAAAGCTGGCTGGCTGGACTTTCAGAAAACATAAATCGATAAATTTAGTAAATTTACGTAAATGAAAGTGACCAACCAGTAAATCCCATAAGTCGATAAATTTAGATAAATTCACGTGATTTTACCTAAATGAATGTTCACAAGTTTCTCAGATGCCAATCAGTTATTCGTAGTTCAAATGAGTGCCGTCGTAAGACGTCTGGAGCGTTGGACAAGAGTCAAAGCCGAAGGGTGGTCGTTGAAGGATCCAACTACGCCTTGCACCTGGCAGTATATTTGTATGCGGCCAAACCCACCCGGCGCTTATGGGGCTGCGTCAGGGGCCGCGTCACCCTAGTGGTCCCTTACTCAGCTTTCCACCACACCGCGTATACTCATCCAAGTCCCCTACCTGGTGCTCTCATTGTCCACCATCCACCAAATAGGCGGCGCCAACCTTGTCGCTACCCGACGGATTGGCTTGTTCTGCGCATGCAAAGTCGGTACGTCTGAGACCACCTGGACCCTTCCAGTTGCCTCCACCCATTAAACAACCCCGCCCCTTCCAACCTCCTGCGCCGTCTGGCCACCCCCAATTGGGATAAGCAACACAACCTACGCCTGAGCGACTGCCACAATGAGCAGAGATTGCCAACATCAGCAAAACTTGGTTTGGATATATAGCGCTATATATCCAATATATAGCTGTATATCCAAAAATGACACCCCCCCTTATTTATATCCGCCATATAGTGCTAAATAGCAGATATATATACAGTAGGGTCTTATATGTAGCATCTATATACCTGCTATATAGCAGATACATAGCAGCTACTTAGCGCTACACAGCCACCCAGGCTGCTATGTAGCAGTATATAGCCACCCGGGCTGCTATATAGCGGTATAGAGCCACCCGGGCCGCTACATAGCCGGTATGTGTCGGATATACAGGGGCTATATAGATGCTTGTATCGCAGGTATAGATATCTCCAGCAGTCGTAGAGCTGCTACCTGTTTACTGTTGCAGTTGTGACCGGTGCTCCTGGGTCATTCGTAGGGACAGACATGCGGCGAGCCAAAACGAAAACATTATATCCATATTACTATTTTACATGTGGTATAAACTCGTGTTGTGGTGGCAATATCGCTGTGTTAACTAGAGTGTGCGGGGTTAGCTGGCTAGCGTGACGGATGGCACGAGTAGAGCAGGGGTGCTTAGCCTCAGTGACCTGCAAGCTGCGAGTGACACACAAGACGGGAACTTGCTTTAGCATATGCCGTGAGCGAAAGGGGTTGTGCACGTACCGCTGTGACGTGCAGACTACGCTGTGGTGGGCCAGCGTTGACAAGCCGAAGCACGTGGGGGAAGCTGAAGACACATGAACGAATGTTACAAACACGATGACTTAAATACTCACCTTTTGCAGGAAGGTTCGGGAGAGTGCCGGCACAATTACAACGGCAAGAGAGAGCCGAGGCTGCATGGAGCGCGAGATGGAAGGTGAGAAGTGGGCGGTGGGCAGAAGATCTCAGCGAACAATCGCTAGCTGGCATCGCGCTCAGCAGTTGCGATTGCGATTGCTTGGGTGCGTCGCCAAGACGAGTGTGGCACGGCGTAGCTCACCAAACACGCCAGACGCTATTGGGCGCAGGGCGTGGGTATGTCAACATAAGCCACTGGAACCTTGGCTCGAGTACTCACCGTAAGTTGGGTTGCTTGCGTAGAGGCGCAGGTAGCGGCGGCATCGACCTTGACCGCGAGCGCCAACGAAAGTTGGGCAAGGCGTCTGCAAAATACCATTTACTCATTGAGCACGGGCACTGTGGTGGGCGCTTGTTTAACGCCACGGAGCACCCAGTGAGTATGTGACCGACTCTCACGGGGCACTACTGACTCAATCAGTACTCATGATGCTCATGAGAAATCTGATGGAGCTCATGAGCCTCATGAGCGTTCCTATATCGGGCTCATGAGCCTCATGAGCATCTCTGCTCGGCTCATGAGCCTCATGAGCTCAAAATAGGATGCTCATTTGGGCTCAATGACCCTCAATGAGCTTTCAGGCTTGTATATACCTCATATATTTAGGAATATCTGTCATTCATTTGCACGCAGGTTAATGGTAAAGTTTCATTTCATTGCGTGTAGCTACGTAGTATGATACAATCAAGCATCGTTCGTATAACATGGGCACGTCACTGAGGATTGCCGCGTCGTGCGCGTAAAGAGACCCATGCCTTCGGCACCGTCGTCAAACCCTACGTAAGTAATGAAGTAGCGAACTAAAGCGTGTGTATAGGTGTACTCACAGTATTGCAGGTGTTATGTTAGGGCCATGCTCGTGAACGACGAGCACGCAGTGCAACGGCGCGCCGAGTATGACGTTGCCAAAGTTGCAACGACTGAAATTTATATGTCACGAAGTGACACATTCGTTCAACAACGCTACCAAATACAATGTAAGCAACAGAGCGATGGGCTAAATGATATTAGTACTGACAATGTGGCAATGTGTTCCGTTTGGGTGATGCCCATGGTCCACCGTCGAGCAGGCCGTTGTGGCGGCGCGCCTACCATTCGTGCACCAAGACCAGCAAGATTCGTGAGCCCTAATCGACAAGTTAACCATGGTTATACTCACCTACTGCCCGTAGAACATTGCTATGATATATTTCACCGTTAGTACCATACTTTTTGGATGAACTTTACTACGTACCGTTCGTTATAGGGGAGATGTTGAGGGGATGAGGAAGAGGTGAGTCAAGCACGGGTGCCGTAGATACGCACCTGTGTCACCGGGCGTGACTCGGCCAGGCAACTGATCACTCCAGGATTAGAACTTTGGATTGATGTGATCCGCTATTTTTGTATATCAGAATTACAGTGTTCTACAACATTCTACAATCCACGGCGTATCTCGAGCTCCATATCTAGTTGGAGATTCGCCCATATCTTCGACAACATCCCTTCGTTCTCAAGTCCCGCCCCCAACCAACGATTTACCTTCCCCAACTTACAGTTTATTGTATTCAGCTCTAGCTCAAGTCCAGTAACACGAGGGAGCGATGGACAGCTGGTACGCTGCCCACTTGTTTCAGCTTTGCGGCTAATCGTGCTAAAATCTGCCACCACTTAGTACCCGCCAGTCCCACAATTAGTTATCTTCGTGGTACGTACCCCTCCACGTCACGGATAACAACTGTTGACATCTGCCTTGTGTATACGAGTAAGACTTATTTGAGCAGACACAATTAGGCTCAAAAAAACATGGCCATTGATTACACTGTACGTCGTTTGATCCCTTGTGTTTTATTGTTGACCGAACTTACAAATCTGTTCACTACCGTGTGCGGGAGTTGATTCACGCCTACCCGAAAGCTCCAAGCTTCCACTGCTCGTGACATGTATATACATACACACTATAAATATAAATGATTGTATTTTCGAGTCTGTGTGGCTACGAATGTCAGATAAAAGCCAAAACTAGATGTATTTCCAAATTGAGACGTTGCTCATGAGGCTCATGAAGCCCACCGGCGGACTCATGGAGCTCATGAGCGCGAATCGTGCGCCAATGAGGTTAATTGAGACGCCGTATTGGGCCGTTGGGAGCTCCATCGCCACGCGTAGCACGATCACAATCGATCGTGAACCTGTCCCAATACGATCGGTGAGCACCTAAGATAAGGGGGGGGTGGCTCACTTGCTCAAGCGGGTTTTGAGCGCTCATGAGCACTCAAGGGGAATTTGGGATTTTGCAGATGGGACTGGGCGACAACGGGCGTAAGTTGGGAGACGAGAGCCAGTTGGGCGTGTCGAACAGGAGTTGGTAGAGGTTGAGGGCGAGGGGAGGGTGAAAAAACATGAGTGGAGTTGGTTGCTACGCGACCCTGAGTTGCACATGAGTGTACAACTCAGGGCTCGTTTTGCATCCTTTCCGCTAACCGCCCGCCACCATAGGCACCCGCGCACTCAACCGCCAGTGCCCGCTACGCGTTTGGCGCGTTTGTCAACACCGCGGTGTTTTCGCGGTAAGTTCTTGTCTTCACTTACCGCCTGGAGCTACTGTTGACGTGTCCGTACCTGACCTCTGCCGCACACCGGCACACTCAACCCTCCGCCATATTCACATGCGCGCTACGTTTGCCTGTCGCGCTCATCTCGTGTACTTTTCAGACGCTTTTTCTGCCTGTTCCAGTCTCACCCAAAACGAGGATTCACGGTGAAGCCTCATTTTCCGATTAGCCGTATTCAGCGCTGATGCTACGCTGTCCACCTCGCGCGCCCGGTTGTATCCCCCTGCCGCCTAGTATTGCATCCCACCGTTGTTGCTTGCCTTTGGGCACCAGCGTGGTGCACGAACCGTGAGTACTTTGTTTTTTCGCTTGCGGTTTGTACTAACGTGTTCGCGTCCCCACTCGCGCCGTATCTTATCCAGTCGTCGCTCACTCTCCGCTCCACATTGACTGGCGCGCGTCATTGCCATTGCCAGCCCGTCTTCCACACCTCGACTCAAAAATTTGGCAAGCAGTGAGTTTCCGGTTCACCGTGCCCGTGGCTAGTGTTGACGCGCTTTCGCCCACGCCCATGCCCACGCCCACACCTAAGGTTACCTGGTGTTCAACAGGTGTCCTATTATAGTATAGAGGTGTGGGACTTGCTGACATTGCGCAGAGATCTCACTAACGCCATGGTCCTTGTCTGATGGCACTTCGGCCACAGCTAACTCGCATAGCTCAGCTCACTAAGCCCACATTACCTGGCCACCAACACGACTGCTGGTTGATCACTATACTAACCTTGTCATTTTTGCCAGTGTTCTGCCCACATGTAATACAGTATTTTAAATATAATGTTTTCGTTTTGGCTCGCCGCATGTCTGTCCCCACGAATGACCCAGGAGCACCGGTCACAACTGCAACAGTAAACAGGTAGCAGCTCTACGGCTGCTGGAGATATCTATACCTGCGATACAAGCATCTATATAGCCCCTGTATATCCGACACATACCGGCTATGTAGCGGCCCGGGTGGCTCTATACCGCTATATAGCAGCCCGGGTGGCTATATACTGCTACATAGCAGCCTGGGTGGCTGTGTAGCGCTAAGTAGCTGCTATGTATCTGCTATATAGCAGGTATATAGATGCTACATATAAGACCCTACTGTATATATATCTGCTATTTAGCACTATATGGCGGATATAAATAAGGGGGGGTGTCATTTTTGGATATACAGCTATATATTGGATATATAGCGCTATATATCCAAACCAAGTTTTGCTGATGAAATGGGCCGTAACTATGAAATGGGGACCGGCAATCACCCAGTACACGTAAGCACAAAGTGTCCGGGCCGAATGTCAGTACAATTGGCAATAGTGTGGAACCAAGCTGTGCTGCATGAACTTTGCCAGTTTACTCTCCACGAAGACGCTTGCACGCCCAATTCAGTAACTAAAATTCACCATAAAGTCTGTAGAGGACGCCCTTCACTCTCGGTTTTGAATACACACTATATTCCATGAGTTAGCTTTTGTATCTTAGAAACTACGAGCAATAAAAATAAAAAAGCGCGGCGCCCGTCCACTAGTGAAGATTTCGGATGTATCCCACAAGTTATATTATCAATTTTGAAGCTGTTGCGGGTGAAAACGATGCACAACCTTCCAAAGGTGCTCGCGTTTTCGAGAATGATTGACGCTTATATAAGCCAGTCGTTATCAGTCATCCAGTCTCGCCTCTCGCTCTCATTCAAACTTTACCGCATCTCTACGACCCATGGTGCAGTACAATTCTCCACGCAGGAAAGGGCGATCGCTTTGTCAAAAAGCGCAGGTCCGTGCTTTGGCACATCCTTCAACTTGGTCCCATGGTGTTCACCCGGCGTCAGACGTTGACAGAACTAATTCCGAGACAACGGGTCTTGATCAGACGTGTTTTGCTACGGGGCTGAGCCAAAAGCCTGTACATAATGTATCTAGTGAACGAAATACCAAGTTTAACGATTTGAAGAGACTATACAAAAACCCTTTACAGCGAGAGCGACGAGCAAAGTCAAAGGTAAGCAATGGGCTAAATCTAAAACTAAGAAAAGGTGGCTAACTATATTTATTCTCCAGACTGCACGGCTCCAAGATGCCACTGACTTTGCCTACGAACAACTATCATCAGTCTATAAGGAGCGAGATAATGCGGAGCACACACTCGAAGCGCTCAAGCAGCAGGAGCATGTGAATTCACACAAAACATCAATGCTGCACCAGCATATAGATCGATTAGAGTGACAGATTAGCAAAAAGTTGAAAGAGCTCGTGCGGATCTCACTCAAAATAGACAAGCAGAACCATGTTACCACTAATCTCGAGGCTCACGCAAAGGAAACCTACCAGGCAAAGGAAGCTTTGCGTAAAAAGGTTTGGCGCAGAGACTGCAAGGACAGCACTGGGGCCAAATCTATGGATTCAGAAAGCGATAAACACACATACAGCCTAAAGGACAAAAAAGGAGTTATACGGCCGGAGATACGAGACATGCTACGTCAGTTAGCCTGCAAAGGCGTCACCACAGAGCATATATCAGGTATCATCAATATCATTGCCAATGGACTTGGAATACAAGTCGTTGGATTGGTCAGCGCACGGAGTGTAGCCCAAATAATGCTGGAGGGGCTAATTCAAGCTCGCATGCAGGTTGCACATGAGCTTGACAAAGCAGATTGTATGTGTTCTTCATCTATATTGCTTTTTTTTTGATTTGTTAACGGTGTCTTTTTGTCCAGATCTCACTATATGCGGCGACGGAACAAGCATAAAAAATAAACAATATGAGTCGAGGTCGATGTATATACAGCCTCACGTTGCTGCAGACTCTGAAGAGAAGCCCACGTTTTGAACACTTGGAGTACAGAAAGCGATAAACCATACTGCGCAGAGTCAGCTGAGCGGATGGGTGGATGCAATTGATACATGCTGCCGTGTGCTAACTAACAGTCCAACCGGCCGTAACATGCGTATCAGCAGCAAGCTTGTAGCACCAAAGCTTCGAGGCTCACTCACAGATCATGCAGCCAATCAGAAGCGCTTCCAGGAGCTCCTACAACACTGGAAGAAGACAGCTGATCAAGAGAGGCGAGCTGTTCCAGTATTGAAGGCTATGTCGACTGAAACACAGCTGGAAATGCTTTCAAGTTACCTTGACAATGCAGTAAGTCAGCTGAGCAATTGGAGGGAGCTTCCAGCAGAAAAACAGTCTGCTTTCATGCACGATGCTTGGCTCGCATTAGCTCTGCAGATTGGCGAGGATGAATTTCAAAAGCTGAGTCCTGAAAGCCAGTTTGAGGTAGACTTCTTTGCTTGGACTGGATGCTGCATGCACAAGGAGCTTAACGCTGTCAAAGGCGGTGTCTCCCAAATGAGTTCCGCCTGGGATAAACTCTCCTCTGCACCTCCTATTCCTCTCAAGAATAAGTTTGAGGCGACAAAGTCGACCCAACCCAACGCAGAGGACAAACACACAAGAGGTGGAATCAAACTAGCAAGTCTAGCTGGCGCTTTATTTAACAATAAAGATGATAAGAAAGGTTACCAGACAACTGTGGATGATTTCTTTAAGGTGAGTACTTGTGCGCCACTATACATCTGGATTATATGCTAACCCTCTTGATAGAAAACATTTGGCTATTCAAGCCGGTTTCTGGACACTAGCAACACAGGGTACAGGTCGTACTGTGACGCTGCAACCGAGCTTATTCTCCACACAGAGACTTACGTTCAGCTTTTAGAGGCCATACGAGACTCAAAATGTACACCCGGCTTCACTAACATTGAAGCCAACGTATATTGTGGACTACAGGACACATCAACATTGACAGAGCTTGCTATTTTATCATTATATGCACTGTCTGTTGGACGTCCATATATGCGAAAGGTTCGCAGTGGATCGCTTAATGCACTAGAGCTTGGTTCATTCCACAACCAGGTAAAGGCACACTGTAGAGCTATCATACAAAATCCAGAGCTCCTTTTGTCGCCGGAAGCGTTAGCAACCACTGGTACGCTGGATGGAGAGAGCTGGGATCGCCCAGAGGTCATCTATCGAGTCACTTACCTTGCGTCTAGGCTACCAAGTATCCGTTTGCTACTTGTAGCATTCTTTGAAGGAGCCCTGGGGACCTGGGAGCGATTCACTACCGAGTTTGATAACGACAGCATAATTTCCCAGGCAACACCCAAACAGCGTCAAAGTGCTTGGATGACACCCACAAACGACATCAGCGAGGGCGCTCTAGGCCAATGGCGACAAATGCTGAGACGGGCACCAAATATGACGGACGATCAGTGCAATGCACAAGTTATGTTGCAAAAGAATAATACCTACGAGTGGTCCCAGCGAACGCTCACAGATGATGATGAAGCCTACATCCGCCATGAAGCGCGATCACTTGACGCAAGTGGGGCTAATCAAAAGATTCATGAAGCGTTTACCATGGCGCTCGAAGAGCGAGCGGCTGCGACCAGGGTGCACAAAGCAAACGCGGCATTACAAAAGCCGCTGCCAAAGAGAAAATCGATGGAGTTCAACTTCTTGAGAGTTTGGACTATGATGCGCTCAGCGCCTTACGGGTCAAAGATTTGGATCTTCAAATCGATAAGTTACAAGATCTAGGCGACTCAAAAATGCCTGCAAAGAGCTTGGTCCAAACCAAAGATGCAAAGATTAGGGCTATACTGGCTGCATTTGAGCGAAGAACAGCAACAAACGAAGAGGAAAAGAGGGGATTTCTGATTCAAGCGCACACCATACCTGTAGAGTCAGGAGCTGACGGATTTTTATTGGGGGACATTGGTTTTTCGGAGGATGTGGAGATGTGTTTTGATGACGAAGTAATCTTTTGATTTAGATTTCAATGTCTAAGACCTTATAACATGTATATTGAATTCTATATAGCCATTATACACAGGATACATGCGCATAAAGTAGACGTTGCGAGCTGCATGCGAAGCAACAGCGAGCGATTAGGTTGCTTTGAGTTTGTCTGATCACGTGATCCGGACGAACTCCTCCTTTAGGTTGCCGGTCCCCATATGAAAGGCGGTACCGGACAAAACTCCTTGCGCCTGCGCAAGGGGTGGATTTTGCAAGAATTCCCGGGAATTCCTTGGATTCCAGGGAGCTCCTGGGAATCCTCTGTAAATCCCAGAAATTCCTGGGAATTAGCTGTGATTCCTTATAATTAGCTAGAATTCCTTATGTAGACTTTCAAGCCAGCAATGCACCAGGGGTGTTCCCAGGAATACCCAGGAACCACTAAGAAAACAATTTCTTATTAATAAACATTAGTGTTTGGGGTCTTGATTAACTACAGGAAGCTAGTTTGAGTGGAACTATTTGATATCTGAGCTCAAACCTTGAGCTACAAATACATCTAGACCTCAGCCTCAGCATACAATTAGCAGACTGACCAGCCACAGGTACATATATAGACTCACAGAAGCTTCTTAAGCAGCTGTATTGGTTGCTAGAGGTAAATTAGCAAGCATATACCCAGCATATACCCAGCATATAGGCAGTTTAGAGTCAATCTGAGCACTATTGCCAAATATGGTAGTTGGACTTACCAAAAAAGGAAAAAGTGAAACAGTGGAAAAGATGCGACCAGGTCCCAGGAGTTCAAATCTGTCTTCAGAATGGCTTAAAAGTCGGTATTGGTGGAGAAAAACACAAAATACTTTCCCAGACCCGAGTCTTTTGGACTTCAGGCTGCTCAAAAATTTTCAAA
>WSTH01001113.1:0-14586 GCA_019616345.1 Ceratobasidium sp. 395
TGAACATGAGTAGTATATTGCTTCTTACTCTGGATCCGGACAGAGTTGCGACCAGGACCAGAGGCAGAGAGCTTCGTTTTGTAATCGGAACGTACGATGAAGGAGTTGCCGCTCGCGTAGGTCAAGTTCTGGCTGGTGGCTGTAGCCTGGTTAACATAGCTAGAATTTGGTGAAAGGTTGGTTGGTTGGTCAGGACCATCTGATTTAAAGTAGACTACCTTACTTTACGCGTCCGTGGGTGGGATCTGCGATCGCCTGATGGTCAAAGCCGGTTAAGAACGAGCTGCCAATAAAAGTATCGACGAGAGTGTACGCTGTAGCGCGGGCAACGGTGGCTGCAATGACCAATGCAGAAAGGCCAGTCGAGCGCATTTTGAACTGGATATGGATGAGAAGGGGAGATGAGGGCGTTTTTTGCTGGAGAAACTGGACGATAAGCATTCTAGATTTTATACAAAACTGGGATGTATTTTTGTCATTGGGCTGCACTGCTCGGGGAACTTGCATTGTAAGACCATGTGAGCGAAGGTATCGGGAAATTCGCTTAAGATCGCCGAGTCTGTCGCGTTTGGGTTGGCGGGAACGTACCACGTTGTATGCGTGTGCACGCACCGATAACCGGTTGCGCTCTTCGTTGCTTAGTCAAGGTCATTTAGCTCAATGCGAACCCAACTACTTTCTACTTTACAATATCAGATCCGCCCAACATATAGCTTCGAGGCAGTTAGCTCAAGTCTTATCGGCCAGACAAAACTATCGGGCACATACAGACCGAGATGCCCGGACGACGAGCCAGCGCATCAAAGAAGCCCGGAAGATCAGTTGAAATGAATAGCGATCGAAACTAATGTACCTTTCGGGAAATTTTGGATTTTCGATGGTGGTAACCCGGCAAGCGCTTAGTGCGCTCAACGAAACACGCGGCATTGCCGAGGCGGGAAGCGCATCACTATATCACGCCACTAGCGCCGGCTGCCATAGACCTTGTGATCCACGAAACGCAACCACATGCTGGTCATCCTTGTGCGACTTTTTTGGAGCTTCCTCGTCTAAAACTTGTGGACGTAAAGTGGAGGAAAATGGGTACTAGATATAGCCGTTTGAATGGTCAAAGGCACGTGAAAAGGAGGTTAGCGCCTATATCCTGGACCGAACTTGAGAATGGGTAGAATCCCAACCGCTGAAAGTTGTTCCGAGAGAAAATGGTGTATTTTTAGTGATATGCCCGCAAGATGCTATTTGAATAAGTGGTGTGCGATAATGATGAGCCCATATAAGGTGCTCAGTAGTCAGTGTTACCCGCACTCCAAGTGGCGTCAACCTTTAGCAAGGTAGATAGAAATATTGTATAAGCCGACTACTTGTGATATGCGAATTTCGTGGCAGAGGAGTCCATACAGCTGTTATGAAGTCGCATATACCCTGCAGGGGTTGTGCCAGGTCGCGTACCTAACTTGGTCACATACACGCTGTAATTTCTAGGATCCATCTCATCAACCTCAAGTCTTGGATATTGAGAATGATTTTGACATCCATGTACTTATCATCGGTATCAAGCTCGCCAGGACTAATAAATCTAGTGACACCTTATAGGTCTTGCATGGCCTGAGTTTGTGCTGAAATGTCAAATGACTTGATACGGTCGGCCGAGATGAACCGGAGCATCAATGATGGTGGCAAAGCCGAGCATATAATATGACACAGATATATCGCTGAGGTTAAATTCTCGCGTTAGTTATTATCTAGAATGTGAGGTACATGTCTTCGCTTTCAGGAATTCAGTGTTCAAAACTCTTAGTTTGCATAAGCTTTCACGCCGTAGCGCCCCCCGTTAGCAAGAGCAGCCAACTGAGCTCTCGCCTAAAGCTCAGAATGAACTGGGCTTTGTTCGTTATTTTGTTGCATATGCTCGTTTTTGCTCCGCGTTTGGAGTAAGTTGGTAAACCGTCGAATATCGCTCACGTAAGCTGGAGGGTTATCGAGAGCCGAGAAATGGCCACCCCGCTTGTGTGCTTCAAGGATGAAGGGTCTGAATCAGTAATGCCAGCCGACTCTAGGTACAGCAGCTTCTCACCTGAGTGAAACACTAGATTACCCATTTCAGCTAGGTAGAACATCGGGTAGTAGCTACAGGTACAAAAGTAGATTAGTCAATCTAGCTGTACTAATTGAGCGATGGCTTACGTAGGTTCGTATCTGTACTCAGAAAACCCCATTGGAATGTCGTTAACTGCCTTGATAAGATGATGGTGAAAGCCAGCAGGATTTTGGTAGTAGATATTCGCTGCCGTCTCAAAGGTTTGTGTGAGATAATAAATGGATACGGCGGTAAGAATAGTATTGTTTGTGATGGTTGAAGGCAGAACGCCATACTGAGGATCGGAGTCTAGTGAATCATTAACTGTTATTCAACGTGATCAAGCTTGAAACGACTTACATTCTAGATACTTTTCTCCCATCCATGCAAGTTGCCCGATAGGATTATCGTATAAGGCCAAGCCAATAGTTGCTGGCTGTGGGTGTGCTGATGAATAAAGGTGGGGGCGAATCTATTCAAGACATGCTTACTCGCGTTGTCATCTCGAGAAAGTATGCGTTTGAATCTTGTCCCCAAATGACATTGTGTTGCATTCGCTGCTTCTCTTCCGAGGTCAGCAACTCTGCTGAACCGGCGAAATGCGAGTCGCCCAGAAGTTGCTCGAGGGGAGGAATCAAGTGCGGGACGAGACCCGTGTACAGCCTAGCGAGTAAATAGCAGTTGCGATGAATAAACTGAATACGTTAACTTGCCATAGCCACTTACACGGCCTTGATATGTTCTGGGTGATTATTATGTAATGCCCAGATTGCAACGCATGCCTATCGATTGAACGTCGGTCATCACCCGGCCAAATTCAGATAAAGCACTGGCTCACCCAGTCACCCCCGACGGCTATATAGCTATCATATCCCAGGATGTCATGCATCAGCGTATCGAACATTTTTGCCGTGTTATTCAGGGTCCAACCAGCAGGTACAGGCGAAGAGAATCCAAATCCAGGTAATGATGGCACAATGACATGGAATCTTTGAGCCTCAGAACCATTAGTTGTCTACGTGTCAAAGAATTAAGCTGATATTCGCTCACGGAGTATCTTTGTCCTCGCTACTAAGCGGCGTGATAACTCCATGGAACTCATAGAACGAGCCTGGCCAGCCATGGATGAGTAGCACCGGAGTGGCGTTTGGGTCTTGAGCTCGCTGATGAATAAAATGCACGGTTTGACCCTCAATTTCAACGAGCGAGTGGTTAAACCTTGACCGGACGAGGTCAGGAACTGGTTTATATATTTTAACGCTTACGAGATAATAATTACCTATTCAGCTTTTCTTCCTCGTGTTTCCAGTTGTAGCCTTCGAGCCATTCTACCTGGCGATCTCTCAGCCAAGCAAGTTCAATCCCCTTCCCGGCGCTACCGAGAACAGAGCTGGTTGGGAGTACTGTGTTTTTAATCGCGTCCTTCATATGCGGTACGCGAGAGGAAAGGTCAATGTTAAAGGGTTTGACCTGATACGCCTCAGAAAACAGCGGAGCAAGACAGCACAGGGAAAGCAGTATGCCCAGATACATCTCGGAGAGGGGGCGAAGTGAGTAGTTGGGGTAAGAGCCCGAGACTTATATACGCCAGGCGCATCACCTCTGACGTAGAGTGCTCACGATGTTAGTACAAGTGCTATATCGTAGCCGTACCATAGCACCCATGATTATCGCGGGAAGCAAAGATCGAGGGTACAAGGTTTCGAACGTGTATCACTGGCATACGTCACCAGCCACCCGTGCTAACATAGCCAAACACAGACTCACACTTTCCCACCACGCTCAAGCTCCTCACTGGCGATCAAATATCAGTAGTAGTTAGACCTTCGTCATAGTTTAACATCGTTATATGATCTATGTCAAGGAAGGCTTGCTGCACCCCGGTTCAGCAAGTGCCGGTATTTCGGCGCCGCTCCTCTTCATAGAAGAAGGCAGCGTGCGCCTCTATAAGCGACAATGTATACCCTCCATTATCTGTATCCCGGAACGTATACATAACGCCTACCTATCTATACTATTGGCATGTGGTACGAGGAGGACAGCAGTGATACCGAAGTCTGAGTATCATAGCATGCATCCATGTGCCATCACGGCATTGTCACAAATTTTTGCTCAAATCACTGAACGAGCGCGCATATATACACATTATTTATAGCAGATCGCTTCGGCCATGACATCCTAAGCGAAAACTGAAATCCATCACCCCATCTTTATTCCTGGTACCATTTTCCCATCATAGTCCGGAGGTCTTCGATTACCGCACCAGGATTGTCAAGCGCGGCAAAATGCCCCCCACGAGGGTGATCTAACCAACGAGAATATGATAGCGAGATCACGCAGGACTTTGCAAGTCAACTTACCCGCATAGTAGACGAAATTCCCGATAGTCGGGAGATAAAAGTCCGGAAAATACCTACGAGCCGGAATCAGCCACTCATTTCCTCGAAAGCATGAAGATACCACAGACTGTAGGTCATAACGATACGCAGCAAATCCTGCTGGAATGTCGGTAGACGCATGAATCGTGTCCGAGCTAAAAGCTGTGGGGTTTTGGAAGTAGGTGTTGACTGAGGTTTCGAATGTTCCAGTGAGATAGTATATCGACACCGCCGTTAAAATGGTGTTGTCGTTAATTGTCGAGGGAGGAACACCAAACTGAGGGTCGGACCCTACATAGGATTACGCGTATTAAGCATCGGTAGTAAGTTAGCCGTGATATCTGCTGACATTCTAGGAATTTCTCTCCTATCCAGGCGAGCTGTCCAACGGGGTTATCGTACAACGCCAGCCCAATGGTTGCCGGCTAATTTATTATAGACAGCTTTTTGTTAGTAAACACTCAAGTCCATACTTGTAAGACTAACATACCCTAGTCGCTTGTTCGATGAAATATCCATTACCACTAGCAGCATAATTAGTGTTGTTGTTAAGTCGCTCCTTTTGATCTTTAGTTAAGGTTTTGGTTTCGTTGACGAATCGAGGATCGTTTGCAATCACGTTGTAGGTAGGAGCAGTCTGTGGGAGTAGTCCGTTGTATAGACTAGATAGGTTATCGTATTTAGTCAGAAGGGAACCATAGAGCGATGATAGCAAAGAAACATACACAGCGCGAGCATTGTTGGCGTGATTATTATGAATAGCTCAGGTAACACCAGACCCCTATCAGTTGAGGTTATGAAGACTGGTAGTTTGTAAGTTAAATGTAATAATACGCACCCAATCTCCTCCAGCGGCGACATAAGACTTGTAATTCAGGGCTTTCGTGATCAGGGTATCGAAAAGATATGCAGTTTTATTGAGATTCCAACCGATGGGTGCCGGAGACGAGAACCCATATCCTGGCATAGAGGGTACAATGACATGGAAACTACTCTCCGCAGTATTCTAGATATAGGTATCAGGATAAAACAAGGAGTCGGCTTACGAGACATTTGAGTCCCTTCCGGGATTGCTGAGGGGCGTGATTACGTTGTGGAACTCGTAGAATGAGCCGGGCCATCCATGGATCAACAGCAGCGGGATCGCCTTGGGATCCGACGAGCGTTGGTGAATAAAATGAAGCGTGATGTTTCCTATGTTCACCGTTGAGTGATGAACCTAGAGGTTTATGTTCAATTTAAACGGATGGTACAGGAACAGCGAAACATTGCTCACTTATTCAGCGATGCTTCCTCCTTGCTCCAATCGTACTTGCTCAACCAATCCGATTGTCGATCCTTGAGCCACAAAAGGGGAACACCAGCTCCCGAACTACCAAGGACTGAGTAAGACGGTAGCTTTGTACGCTGAGCCAGGTCCTTCAAATGTGGTATCCTCGAAGATAAATTGATTTTATAGGGTCGAACCTCGTACGCGCCGAGGGCAGTAGGTATCCAGAAAACCAGAGATAATATGTATTTGAGATACATTTTTGTCGAGACAGCAGCAGGGATGCTGCTAGGATATTGAAGAATCAAAGCATATATACCTACCACGTTGATGGCTTACCAAAAATCGGAGTTCCGAAGCCTTGCGCGGTGTGATATCCGGTATATGAGATGTGTAACCATGTTATTTCTAAGCTACAATCGGCATCGATAGACCGAGTCTGAGTCATTAGGATCTTGGTAATCCTCTGACTATAACATCAGAATCATCAAAATGAGGCAATCGACGAGACAAATGCCCCTGAGGAAGATTTATCGAAGAGGGCGGACGCATGGGCTCAGTCGATGGATACTTACTAGTAATAGCCACGCCAAGTGTCCATCACAAAGCAAACGAGTGTCGTATATCTAGTTTAGGCTACTAGCGTTGGCAAGATATGCAAATCAATCCAAGATGTAAGATCCAGCAATCAAAGTAAGGCAAGTGCATATGCTAGCAGAAGCAACAAGATTGGAGATAGAAGAAGAAGCTCTTTCAATTGTACCGCGAGTCGAAGATGGTTTGGAAGTATCGAAGTTGGAGCGAAAGTACTGCTTTCGATGACTTGAGTTCGGTCAGCACTGGACACCAACAGACGAGCGGGTCGCTCCCCGTCGCGATGTAGGTTTCGACAAGTTTATGGTGATATTGAGACGGAGTCCACATGCTATCCAGCCTTCTGGTCAGAGTGTCGGACAATACATCCCGAGATTATGTACAGAGCACGACAGGTTTCATGAGAGGTGGAATGTAAGTTAGCATAGGGGATAACTATCGGTTTGTACGCATCCAAGGTTTGCCCATATCCAGCGTATGGTGAAAAAAATTAAACCGCGCGAGGCCGCGCTATACGACCCGGGTTGCGGGCCTCCGTCACGGAGGCCGTGGATCACGTGACACGACCCAGTTCCTTGTTTGTGGGGGTCGGCAACCGCCCAGTACACGTAAGCAAAAAGTGTCCGAGCGGATTGGCCAGGTTGATTGGCAATATGGTGCCATCAAGTGCCTTTTCATGCGCCGCAGGTTTCCTCGCCCGCAACGGCATTCAACACTTCGAGAATGCGTCATTAGTTCCGTATAAAGTCTTGGGAGGACGGTGGACTTCCTCAATTTCTTTTACATGCAAAGTTAGCTTTTATTTCTCAGCGTCGGATGAATAAAAAAATTAAAGAGCAAGTGGACCGTCCTCTAGCATTGAGTTCCGACGTATATCACAGCTTACACGGTGTGTTTTGAAGTCGATGCGCTGGAAAACGATACATGAGTTTTCGAAGGTACATGTGCTTTCTAGCATGATCGACGCTTATATAAGCTGGTGGCTATCAGTCATCCTCGCTCGTCCCTCGCTTTCGTCTAAATCCTACCGCGCCACCACAACGCTATGGCCCAGTATATCTATCACCGTAGAAAAGGGCTGAAATCATCTCGTCAAACGGCACAGATCCGTGCTCTAGGGCAGCGCCCGCGTCAGTTAAATGCTATCAAACCGCATGTTAACGAAACAGCCCCAGAAGCAAACGGTGTCGATCGAGTGAACTCATCGAAGTCAGCAGGGATAGCGTGTATAAAGCGTGTATCTACATCGTCTAACAGGCATATTAAAACACTTGGCGTTGTAAAACGGCTGCACAAAAACGCTTTGCAGCGGGAACGGCGAGCAAAATTGAAGGTGAGAAATAGTACTTTAACCCTAGAATTTGAACGTAGTACTAATATATATATAAATCAAGGGCACGCAGCAGCAGGATGCAGCCGACTATGCTTACGAACAGCTTGCTTCGGTCTCGAGGGAGCGAGATGATGCAGAGCGCACACTCGGAGCGCTTCGGCAGGGGCAGGGCTCCAATGTTGACGAGATGTCGAGGTTATATCAACAAATTGACCACCTAAAACGGCAGATTAGTCAGGTGTCGCAAGAGGTTGTGTATATGTCGCTCGAAATGAATAAGCAGAGCAACGCTCTTGCTAGTGTTGAAGCCCGGAGTAAAGAAATCTACCTCGCGAAGGAGGCGTTGCGCAAGAAAATTGAGCGCCGAGATCAGAAGGAAGATCTCATTGCTAACACTCCAGTCCCGGGTCATTTCACGCACGCATATAGCCTGAAAGACAAAACTGGCGTTATACGCCCAGAAGTACGGAGTATACTACGTGAGCTCGCATGTAAAGGCGTAGGAACGGAACATGCCTCGGACATAATTAACATCATTGCTGAGGGCCTCGGTGTAAAAGTAGTCGGGTCTGTCAGTGCACGCAGTATAGCTCGAATCATGCTAGAAGGGTTGATTCAGGCACGCATGCAAGTTGCATCTGAGCTTGATGAAGCAAATTGTAAGCACCTTACTCCAAGTTCTATTAAATACAACTAATATAACGCTATTACTTGTAGATTTTACAATCTGTGGCGACGGAACAAGCATCAAGAACCATCAGTACGAGGCAAAATCCATGTACATACAGCCTTGCACCGAGCTAGACATCAAGGAGCAACAATTGGTTGAGGCGTCCCAGCCTGTTTTTCGAACTCTTGGAGTTCAAAAGGCTCTAAACCATAGCGCGCAGCATCAGCTCAACGGATGGATTAATGCAATCGATGCATGTTGCAAGACACTCGCTGAAAGCCCAACTGGCCAGAACATTCGTATTAACAGCAAGCTAGTAGCGCCAAAACTACGGGGCGTACTTACCGATCATGCTGCTGATCAGAAACGCTTCCAAGAGCTCATGCAGCAATGGAAGAAGATGTCAGATCGGGAGCGTCGAGCTGTACCTGTGCTAAAGGGTATGTCAAGCGAAGAGCATTTCAGTATGCTCTCAAAGTATTTTGATGATGCTGCTGGTAATATTGGTGACTGGCGAGGGCTGCCTGCGGATAAGCAAGCCGCACTCCTACACGATGCTTGGCTTGCACTGGCACTACAAATTGGCCAGAATGAGTTCCTAAAGCAAAGTCCAGAAAGTCAGTTCGAAATTGACTTCTTTGCATGGACTGGATGCTGTATGCACAAAGAGTTGAACGCTGTGAAAGGCGGCGCTACTCAAATGGCCTGTGCTTGGGAGGCTCAAAGACTTGTGCCTCCCATTGCGCTTAGGAACAAGTTCGACACTAGACAACCAGTCCATTCAAATACTGAAGATAAAGCGACCCGAGGAGGCATTAAATTGGCCAGTTTAGCTGGGGCATTATTCAACAACAAGGACGACAAAAAAGGCTACCAGTACACTGTAGACGACTATTTTCAGGTGATTATTTCATGTGATAATATATACTTGGGCTATATGCTAATACTCTTCTATAGAAGACGTTTGGCTATTCGAGTCGATTCCCAGACACAAGTAACACTCGCTATGGGTCATACTGTGATGCCGCAGCAGAGTTAATTCTCCACAAAGAAGCATATATTGCGCTTCTTGAGGCTCTACGCGACTCCAAAGGTACTCCCGGGTTCACTAACATCGAATCCAACATATATTCTGGACTGCAGGACACTGCAACACTCACAGAGCTAGCGGTTTTAGCGCTCTATGCGCAGGCTATTGGGCGCCCATATATGCGTATGGTGCGCAGCGGGTTGCTCAATGCGATGGACTTAGGTCCAATACATGATCGAGTGAAAGCACTCTGCCGTGCTATAGCTTGTGATCCAAACCTACTTCTGTCGCCAGCAGCGTCAGCTGCGACGGGTAGTTTAGACGGAGAGGACTGGGATCGTCCTGAGATTATATACCGAGTCGCTTACCTTGCGCCAAGCTTACCGCACCTTAAAGGAACGTTAGTTGCGTTTTTTGAGGGCGCACTCAGAACCTGGGAGCGATTTACTGCTGAGTTCGACTCTGGAGGTACAATTGCTCGAGCAACACCTGAGCAGCGTCGGAGTGCTTGGGTGCCCCCTACAAATGATGTTAGTGAGGGTGCACTAGGTCAATGTCGACAAATGCTGCGCCGCGCCCCCACTATGACGGACAATCAGCGCAACGCGCGAGTTATGTGGCAAAAGAATAAGACGCACGAATGGTCACAACAAAAGCTTACCGAAGATGACGCTGCGTACGCTCGCCACCAAGCGCGACTACTTGATGCTAGTGGAGACGATCGAAGAATTCGTGCGGAAATTAATACAGGGCTGGAGGAGCGAGCTACAGCCAATCGCTTACGCAAAGAGAAAGCAGACATACGGAAGTCTGCAACCAAGGAGAAACTTGACAAAGTTGTCCTCCTTGAGGAGCCTGACTACGAGGCACTCCATGCGCTACGAGTTAAAGACCTGGATCTTCAGATCGATAAGCTACGAGCTGGAGGGGATTCAAACACACCTGCAAAGAGCACGGTCCGAACCAAAGAAGCAAAAGTAAGGGCGATACTGGCTGCGTTCGAACGAAGAAGATCGTTAGTTCAGAGTGAAAAGCAGTCGTATATGGTATTAGGAGGTATACAGCTTGAACGTACAGCCGCTAGTACCTCTTCGCCAGACGACACTAGCTCTCCGGACGATGACGAGATGTGTTTTGACGATGAGATTGTTTTTTAATTTCGTTTTTGACAATTGAAGTGTATGTTATAGCTTAATAGATGTTATAGACTCGATATGTACAGTGTAAATGCGTAACGATTGATTGTTGCGAGCCGCACGCAAAGATTCGGCTTGCGATTACTGTACTGGCGAGAGAAGAACGTCGCTTACGTAAAAGCGACGGGCGCTTCACATTGCTTGTACATACTTGGTACCTGTGTCCCGCCGCGTCGGCCGGCCGAGGGACATGGGACACAAACAGTGTTGAACGTCGGTGGCTGTGCGGTCTCCAGGTACTCGCAGAAATGCCCGAGGACAGGCTTCTGTTGCAATGTTCCCCCGCATATATGTTATAATATCGCAATTGCTAGGGGTATGCTGAACAGGATGTGCAAATTAGTCATAAATCAATCAAGCAAACCTTGATTTTTCCGACGCATACAGCCTGAGAATGCGCATGGGCTCATCTACTAGTGGTTTTAGTTCGGTGCACAGCAGTGGAAACACCAATTGGGTGGATACAGGTGTGTTTCATCGTGTTATAAGTCAAATATTTCGGCACAGTATTTCTGCCATTTGTATTTAGCTGGCTGTATTCAACTCGATTCCACTTATGCTGCCCCCAGCTCGTATTTTCGCCTTGTATTCCACTTAAACCAATGTCCACCACCGGAATCGACGGGGGAGGATTAACTTACTGATGAATCGCTGATTGACGCAACCGACGACGATGAAACCAACCCTACGGTCGAGGAGGCGCGCCATCACATTCTCAACTCTGAGAGTGCCCAACACGCCGCACAGCCCACTTCCGGGGACTTGGATGCACCCGAAGACCAAGGATTTGAGGTTTCAAACTCGATGCCACTGCCCGCGCAAGCGGCAACCGCCACTCGGTCCAATCAAGCCACCAGGCGCTCCCTACGAGTACTGGGTGGAGGGAAGTTGGCTTAATTGACGACTTGTATAGCTATTTAGATATTTTTATATATACATGATATATATTCACATTTCTGACTTTATATTACCAAATTAGGAAAGTGATGTTCCGCCGCGTCGACGTGCGCTGGGACATGGGACATTCGAAATTCGGAACGTCGCGTCGATGTCGGCTGGGACCGGGACCGACGTTCTTCTCTCGCCAGTACAGTAGGCCAACTTGTGTTTGTCCAGTCACGTGACCCGGACAAAGTTCTCCTATGGGTTGCCGACCCCCAATTGTTTAGAGCCAAGCGCGAGCCAAGTTATAAGGCTGGCGTGCCTTCCGCAGGTTGCGTCCCACTGGCTTCCAATTCACTAGGTATGAGGTACATTGTAACCAGGCGTATAACTTACTGATATATCTTATGATGATACGATACAACCGCTATTCAGCGAATCGCTCTTTGGCAGGATCTTTTTCAGGTAATGAGAGCGCGACTTCGAGTAGCTTGCTACTCGAAATACTTACTTACGCCAGCTGCTTGCATCAAATTTCTCCCCCTAATGCTCGCTCAAATAGTTGGGTAAGACTCGTGAGCTTGAGCCTTATACGTCCGCTTGATGCACAAACTTTGTATGCCTCGACCTGCTTCAACATAACGGAGCTAGTGCCGAAAACCCGCAATTAGTCTGATTTTAGGGCACAATGTGTGGGGTGGCTAAGACGGTGGCTAGGGTAGGCGCCCCCATTTCACACACTCACAATAAGAGCTAACAAAGCGCCATACGTGGCGTAACGTAAATCGCCACGTTTCTCAACTCACATACTCAGACGAGCGCGCATATATGCACAATACAATAAGGGAAACTACTGATTGATACGAGTAGTGTAAGAAAAGATTAGATTGCAAGTGTGTTCACTGATGATACCACTTTCCCATCATGGCTCGGAGGTCTTCAATCAGCGCAACAGGATTATCGAGACCAGCGAAATGCCCTCCGCGTGGATGATCTAGATCGTAGTACACCGATCAGCTATAATTAGCTGTAGGAGTATTACAACTTCAACTTACCCGCATAATAAACCAAGTTCCCTACTTTTGCAACGTAAAATTCTGGATAATATCTAAATCAATCAGGATCAGTTGCTCGCCCTAGTAGAGTCGCAAAGTGGTCTCATACTGTAGGTCGTAACGGTACGCAGCAAGTCCCATTGGAATGTTGGTAGACGCATGAAGCATGGTTTGGCTGAATCCGACGGGGTTTTGGAAGTAGGTATTGACGGACGTTTCAAAGGTTCCTGTGAGATAGTAGATAGATACTGATGTTAAGATTGTGTTGTTGGTTATCGTGGAAGGAGGGATCCCGTATTGAGGATCAGACCCTGTGATATGTCGAATGAGTTGCTCTAAGAGTACTGCGATTGATGAAAAAATATACCCAGATTCGAGAAACTTCTCTCCTATCCAGGCAAGCTGACCAATAGGGTTATCGCACAAAGCTAAACCAATAGTTGCGGGCTGAACCAGCACATTCCTTCTTTAGCAAACTCTAAACCTCAACATCATTCAAGTTTAGACTTACCCGTGTAGTTTGCTCCACAAAATATCCGTTACCAGTAGCAGAAAAAACAGCGTTGTTATCAAGGCGCATCTTTTGCTCCTCGGTTAACGTTGCAGTTTCGTTAGCGAATTGAGGGTCGTTCGCAATATCTTTGTAAGTGGGAGCGTATTGCGGGAGTAGTCCGTTGTACAATCTGTGAGGATTGACGCATATAGTGAGGTGGCGGTATCAAAAGTGACAAAATTAGTGAACGTACACAGCACGGGCGTTGTCAGCATGATTGTTGTGAAGCGCCCAAGTGACGCCTGATCCCTGATAAAATAGAAAGTTATCGACTTTGTAATTCGGAGGGTGGGGTATAGCATACATACCCAATCCCCCCCAGCGGCGGCGTAAGATTTGTAGCCGAGAACCTTTGTGATTAGATTATCAAACAGTTCTGCAGTTTTGTTGATATTCCAGCCAACGGGTGCCGGAGATGAGAACCCATACCCAGGCATAGAGGGTACGATGACATGGAAGCTAAGCATGGCACCATCCCCGGCGTTAGCGTAGAAGAATGACTAAAGTTCTTGACTCACGAAACGTTTGAGTCCTTCCCAGGATTGCTGAGAGGTGTGATTACGTTATGAAACTCATAGAATGAGCCGGGCCACCCATGAGTTAAAAGCAACGGGATCGCCTTGGGATCCGATGAGCGTTGGTGAATAAAATGAAGGGTAATGTTTCCTATGTCTACCGTCGAATGGTTAAACCTGGAATCGTGTTGAATTTAGTCTACAAGAACAATACCACAGGAGCGAGAGGTTTCTCACTTATTCAATGAAGCTTGCTCTTTAGTCCAGTCGTACTTGTTTAGCCAGTCCGATTGCCGCGCTTTGAGCCACGAAAGGTGGATACCGGCGCCCGAGTCGCCAAGAACTGAGTAGGAAGGCAGTTTCGTACGCTGAACCAGGTCCTTCAGATGGGGAAGCTTCGACGACAAGCTAATTTTGAAGGGTCGAACATCATAGGCGCCCAGAACAATAGGCGCAAGGGAAAGCAGGGGTGATATATACTTGAGATGCATGGTTGTGGAAGGAGTACAAGCGACGCTGCTGAAATGTCAAAGTGAACCGGAGCATATATACCTGCTAGAGGCGGCGGCCGATGAGAAATCTGGTGACTGTGGGGGTTGGCAGAGCCACCTCACGGGCTTCCCATTTACGGCCGTCCTAGCTCGAATAGGAAACGGGTCACGGGACTATGTTTAAGACGTTTAGTAAGGCTCTTCAGGTTATAGCCAGGCGTATCACAACTCTCACCAGTTCCGTTTTACGGAATCTTTACAAGAACGTGAGTTCTAGGTTGGGACGCGGCGATGGTGCTCCGTTGACCGAGATCGAGTCAGTATAGCATCAGAATCGTTAAACGAGGTGATCAATAAGCCGACCATGACTCATAAAGATTCATCGAGGATGACGAACATGTAGCGCACGGGCGCTCATTACTAAGTCTAATCAAAGTCCATTACACAGAAGAAATGTAGTATAACACAGTGAGCGAGCAGACGAGTCAGTCCAGTCCAATGATCACAGTAAACCGAGCACACATAACCCAACGAAGAGAACA
>WSTH01001114.1:0-14575 GCA_019616345.1 Ceratobasidium sp. 395
GGGCCTGTTGACAAGCTCGTATTCTGTTTCGTAAGCTTCAGCTACTGTAAGTTCGCCCTCCGAAAGTGCTTGTTGCAGTCCAGGAAGGGTGGAATCTTCGAATACCATGCGTAGGAAGTCGATAGGAAGCGAAGAAACATTCTCGACCGTCAGACGAATGCGAAAACTAAAAAAGATAGTTATGGTAGGATAATTTATACAGGTATGGAGGCGTACCATTCACCCGCATACAGCATTAAAGCACCATGAGTGAGGGATGTTCTTCGTACCCTGAGCAGCGGTAGCTGTGGCACAACTCGACATTCTACGAACTCTTCTTTGCGATCGACTGGAGGGATTCCGGTAAGCAGAGTGCTGCGTCGACGCGCATCGAGACCCGACGCCTTGACTCGTACGAGCTCGTCCAGTCGTGTACTTCGCCGCTTTTCTTGACTCGCTTCTAGTGCGTCGGACGCAAGAGGCAACATGAATTCCTTGGGCGTGCTGTTTGGCAGTTGAACAATGCATCCTCGGATAGTGAGTTGGCCGGCTTCAAGTGGGGTACAAGCAATGTGCTTCACATGGAAAGAGTTGGCTGGGACAAGTAGTGAGACAGGAGTCGTTTGAATCGCAGCGCCTGTTGTGCTACGATTCGAACATCAAGTCCAATAGTAGCTTAGTGTATGCGAGCTCCTCACCTCAATGACAAACTCTGTATCTCCAAGTCGAACGCGAAGGGGTTCTGAAGTGTTACCGCAAATTCGACGAGTTCGTTTTGCACAACAACCGCCTGTAGTGACACTCATGAATACCTGGGTAGCTGTAGAAATGGGGCTTGGACACACTTTGGTATTGCCCTTTCGCCTTGCCCGAGGATTAAAAGAGTAAAACGTGGCGGCACTCCGTACGGGGTCAACGTCTGCTGGGGTGGTAATCAAGTCTTTCCATGGACGCTCTGTTGGCATCCGATCATGAGGAGGGCTATTGAGAAGTAAACTGCGTCACGAGGATGCTTCATAGAATCAAGGGCGCGGCGAAGGGACTTACGGAACTACCTCTACGCTGACAACTGGTTTCCAAGACCAAAAGTCAATCTTATGTGCGTCGCCCCTACGATGTGCTGTGGCCAATGACCTAGAAGCAAGAGTGTAGAGATGGTGCTGATCACCGGGACTCATCCATGAGTTCAACTGTCGTAAGCTCATCAATGCTAGTTGTGCGACGGCACGATGATCTAAGGACGCGCCGTAAGGAGCCGCAGGAATAAACATGTGAATATATGCTAATTTAGCCGGCATACACTTACCTGGTAGAGCCTCAGCGATCTGAACAGCTTCACGCACAACCCCAATCTGTACCTCTCGCCAACCAAACCTAGGATTATCCAGCTCAAAATCGTCATCCTCACCCCCTTGCACTTTAGAAGCATCCTCCTTGCTAACATCGTCTCCACCTATTTGAACTCGAGAAACATCGATCCCATAGATCTCACAAATATACTTGACCACCCGTAGTATGCTCTCATTCCCCTCGATCGAGTCGACTATGCGTACTCCAACATCGCCAGTATGCTCTTGCCCGCTCTGTAGGTCCCCTTCCTGGTAGCCCCTTTCAGACCCAGGCCGCCCAACGACTCGATTGTCACTAACACCCCCAATGCCCAAAGCCATACTCTCACCCGCCTCGTTTTCTTCCCGTGCACAAACAATCAGATCAATCACAGTCGCCAAAAGCTCCCTCAGGATGTAGACCTCCTTCCGCCTAAACCCCAGACACGCATACATGGTCGCGAGCTGCGAAAGCACACGTACTCGGTCGCGGGGCTGAAGGTGCTGTAGCCACGGGCCATGCGCCTGGCCTGCAACATTGGCGATTTGCGCACGAGAGAGTTGAGTGATGGTACTCATTCGCAATAGCTGAGCGAGTGGAGCGGTTGGACGATCGGAGAGGTTGGATAGGGTGGGATGGAGGTTCCTAGTTGGATCGTCTGCCAGGGTAGGATGGTCTCCTTTTGCACCTTCACTCGCTAGACCTGCGAATATGGGTGGAATGCCGCCTCTAACAAGAGTACCGAACGCAACGGGGCCCCAACCTTTGGCGCTCCATATCACAAATAGCAACGTGCCTGTTCGGAGGGCTGCCTCAGTGTAGAGTAGAGCGAGCAGGGAATGTTCAGAGTCGGCGGTAACGGGTGCCGTGTCTGAAAGCGGTGTTGCTGGATTGGTTTTCCAGTAGAGAGATACGGCTTGCACAAGGCGATCTAGAATATCAGCCCAAGGTTCTCGAAGACCTGATGCGGCCATGGACGTGTTCTAAGAGAGTTGGACAGGAGAACCAATGTTAGTCTTCGAGATTCGCTGCTTAGATACAGAACGCACCAAACCATCGCCCTGAGCCCAAGCATCCAAAATCATCGCCGCCGCAAAACCTTCAAGGGCAGCAGCATGCCAAGCGTAGTCTGACGGAGACTTGAATAACGCAATAGCTTCAGAATACCTTTCCACTGCGTTCAGTCTAAGAAGGCCTAACCAGGCGAAACGCACGTACCAAGCCATAGCATCATTCAGCTTTCCACTAAGAAGATAAAAATCACCCATCATCTTCCCAAATCGACCAGTCGGCGGCGAAATCCCTTTCTTTTTGCTGCTGGTAGTGCTAGTCGTCATAGTTGACTGCCTTTTCACCTGTGGGCGAGGCGACAGAGTTGAGTTATTGGAGCCATAGTGATGGGGTGGATCACTGTGCGTTCGGGTAATGGGGCCGATGGGCATGCCGTGCGTGCCAAACGTGATGCCTGGAGCAACTGGGTCCTCGGCGATTCCAAGTGTAGGAAACAGGCCGGTAGAAAGTGCGTCTAGCCCGGCCGGGGTCTCCAGGAACTTTGCCTGCACAGAAAAAAACGAAAAGAACACCCAGGTTCAGATGAGTAACAAGGCTCGTGTTTCAATTGAGGGAGACGCGCACCTACCAAGCTTCCAAACTCTCCTAAAACAGAACCGCAGAGCTCTGCAAGAAGCGTACCAAGGTAAAACCTCTTACTATGCCCTATCTCGCTCGGAATAACCACAAGCCCGGGTAACGTATCTCCCACGTTAATATTAACCTGACCGCCCCCGTCGCCAGAGGCACCATTTGCGTTTGGACCCTGGGGAGAGTCTTCAAACGCAAAACAACGTGTGGCTAAAGGAAAGGCGGCTCGAGCTGGGAAAAGCTCGGTCATTCGCGCGTTGAATTCGGCGAGTATGCTTGCGAGGGATGGAGTCTGGGAGGGTCCGGCATCTTTGGACTTGGAGGGAGGGGGCTGGTAAGAGCAGTCTGCGATTCCGATCACAGCGAGTGGGAAAACGGAAGGTCTGAAGAGGGATAGGGATCCATAGTACTCTGGGGGCGGGTGGGACGGATAGGATAGGTGGACGTATCCTGTAGATAGGGTAGATGGCATGAAGCGTGCTGAAAGGGCCGTAGGGCGTGATCAGTAACAAAGAGTGCCTCTCATTTAGCTCTCGGCTCACCTCGGTCCTCTCTTGGATCTGGAGGAATATCGTCCAGCCTGATGTGCTCAAAGGATCGAATTAGAGCGGTCCATTTGTCGAAGGTGAACTTTCGAATAGGCCCGACTGGAATAAGCAAGATGCGGACATGACCTAGCGTCGCAAAAGGAGGTACTTCCATTCGTCGAGTTTCCCCAATTCAAGTCCGAGGATGACTAGATCCAGATATAACAAGACCGTTGTTACAAGTAGATAATACAGTCACACAGGTCTCGTAGCTAAATATATGTTCAAAGGTGTCCTTTTTTAAGATGGAGGCTGTGGTCAAGTCGTGGTGTAAACAGCCGCTGCAGGTACTTCGAGGGGTTTCATGTAACGGTAGCCTGGCGCTTACACGGTTTCATCCTCTCCACGTCGCACCCGAGTATCTACCACCAGAAGTCCTACCGCCAGCTTAACTACCACACGCTCATTCAAAATGGCAAGTAAAACTTGGGATTATTGTTACTACTCAAGCTGAGTTATTCATCAGGGAACACCAGATAAGGCACTAGGAGCCATAATGCTGCTTGCAGCGGCATTTGTGTTTGTATATTACACCACTTGGGCGATCATTCTCGTACGTGAATTTACTAGCTGTTGACTTGCTAATAGAATAACTTGTCACTCTAGCCATTCTTTCCACCCGACCATCCGTTACAAACTCTCTTCCCGCCTCGAGAATGGGCTGTACGGTTACCTGCATTCCTGTTATGCGCCGGGTTGGCTGCAATTGGGTCATTTATCGCGATGGTTATGGTCAAGGAAGGACGAAAACAACGTGCCAAATTAGCTGCACGACAGGCATAGTTACGCTGCTACCGCTATTTTAGACGAGGGATATTGACTGGATTATGCTATGTTATCCATTATCTTCGCGATAATAAAACACAATAGATTGCAGGGTCTATGAGAGCAGGAGTGATGAAGACAAGTAACATGTCGATACCAGGCAAACGAGGGAAATTATAGAAACGACAGCCAAGGACAACGAGCCGAGAAATTATTCCTCGTCGCTGTCAATAGCCGCAAGTCGCCGACCGGTCGCGGCGGGGCGTGTGCTTGCTTGCGCCTCGTCACACGCATCAATCCAACTGGAGTACACGTCTATGGGCTCGGATAAATCTAAAACCAGGAACAAATGAGCTGCGGAGGATATATCAGGCAAGTGAACGAAGACGTACGGTGAATTTTCGTCTGGTATGTTTGTGCGCAGACTTTGCAGCTCAGGTACCCGAGTCCTTCCTTCTTGTCTATCTTACAGGTCACGCTACATCCGAGAAGCGACCGTCATTAGCGTACCGAAGCAATATGCGATCGCGTACACTAACCTTTTCTCATGATGGCAGAAGAGGCAGTTGAAGGTAGTGTCTAACTCGAGGTTAATCCCAATCTTACAAATCGAGAACATTTTTCAGACTTACCGAGAGTTGGCTTGATCCTAGAGGCCGAAGCTGGCTTTTTCGAGCTCTTTCGTTTACCCATATTCCAAGCCGGTTACCAGGATATTTTCGACCGAGACAAGACCAGCAGCTGGTGGTGGACGAGAGCGACTCACATCTCTCCAAAACTAGCGCCACGCGCAATGACTTGGCCCTGGTCATAGGCACGTGCCCAACGGAGAAATTATGTAAATTCAAGTCACGCACCGCAGTCGCGATAAGCGCTGCCGACAATCACAGCCTCTCATAAACTACGACCTCGGTTCCACCCATTGCCAAGCTTGATTGTTGCCAGCGTCGCACCACCTCCGTGACTACGAACACAACTCTGAGCTTAACGTTAAAGAAAGTAGAGTACTTGGTAGGTGTATGACCTCTATCACGTCTTGTCAAAATATTATGACAACGCGCTAACCTCATTGTTATACCTCGACGTAGTGATTGCGTACACGGGCTTTGCAAGCATCAGTACTTGCATCCCAAGATGATGACCCCTATGAGATACGTATGCCTGGTTTTGGGTATACTTGTGAGTCGATAACGGACCAAGCGCTCCCACCCTAACACTTGGCGTTTAGATATCTCTCCACTTCTTGCTCACAGCCACGCATGACGACTATAAAAATGCTACCTCGCTGAACCGATGGACGGCTTGGTCTGCTGGCCCACCATACAAAGAAACAATTCCTCCTGCCCCTGCTACTCCAACGCGTCGCGCCAACGCCGCCTTTGTGGTGCTTGCGCGAAATGGCGACCTCCCAGGTATCCTCGAGAGTATTAAGCAGATGGAGGATAGGTTCAACAAAAAATTCAAGTATCCTTATGTTTTCTTGAATGAGGAGCCTTTTTCGGAGGAGTTTAAGAAGTGAGTGTGCCCTTGGTTCCGATCCCAGTGTAGTAGTTATTTATATACCCCGCCCAGATGGACCACCGAGGTTGTCAGCACTGAGACGTTCTATGGTCAAATCCCCCATGACCACTGGCTCCAGCCCGACTGGATTGACGAAGAAAAAGCTACCAAGTCACGGCTCAAGATGATCGAAGAAAAGGTCATCTACGGCCACAGTGTTCCATACAGGAACATGTGTCGCTTCAACAGCGGTGTAAGTCTGCTCCAGGCGGACGTCATTATCTCGCCTCTAACGTTCCAATCTATGGCAGTTCTTCTTTAGACACGAGCTCCTCAAAAACTTTGACTACTATTGGCGCATTGAGTAAGCATTTCTCAGGTTTTTATCGGTCATTCCAGGTATCAATTAATATCTTCAGGCCCAACGTCAAGTTTTACTGCGATCTTGACTACGATCCATTCCTGGTCATGCAAGACGGCAAGAAAGTTTACGGGTTCACTGTCTCGCTGTATGAATACCCTGCTACCATCCCTACGCTCTGGGACGCTACCAAAGGTTAGCCTTGCACACGATCCAACCGTTCAATTTAAACCTAATTACACCTCTTACGCGTAGAATTTATCAAGGCAAACCCTCAGTACTTAGCCAAAGACAACGCTATGGGATTCCTCTCTGATAACAATGGCGAATCTTACAACAACTGCCACTGTGCGTGACCCAGCTCTAGATTTCCCTGGTGGCATCTTTAACCCTTGCCTTTTCTATAGTCTGGTCCAACTTTGAAATCGGCGACCTCAACTTCTGGCGTGGCGAGGCATACACGAAATACTTTGAACACCTTGACTCCAAGGGCGGATTCTACTATGAGCGATGGGGTGACGCGCCCGTGCACTCGATCGGTGCTGGCTTGTTTGCACGCAAGGACCAGATCCACTTCTTCAACGATATCGGGTACAAGCATGAGCCGTTTATGCATTGTCCTCAAGGAGAGGCTCATGCAAGGGGCAAGTGTTGGTGCGATGCGAAGCAGAACTTTGATTATGAATGGTACGTCCTAGGGTTGGTTGTCAAGATATTGTTGCTCATTTGGATGATTCCTAGGTATTCTTGCTTGAAGAAGTACGATGCGCTATTCTAAGTAGACGAAACGGGTGAATGGGAGCTGCGGAGAAGGGAAGGCTGGGGTGTATACGTGGCCGGTGTATTCGATTTGACGACCTCTGGAGAGAGAGGATATGTACATAGACAATGCGCGTTATCTTGGCTAAAATTTGTTTGCATCGCTTGCTGTGAAATGTACTGTGCGCGCATATGGTTTATGATGATTTATTTATGTGCACATTTGGCAGTTGTGCATCAGAAAAAGTGTCGAGTTTCTCCGAGGGTGAGAATTTGACTCGTGATTAGCTTCGGCCGAGTCAAAACAAGTGGAGACGAATTCAGACCTTGCCAGCAAACGACGACGAGAGGTGAAGGCGTCGTATTAGCTTTTGTAAACTTGAGAACTAACCATTATACCGTCTATAGAATCCGGACTTGCTCTAAAATATAGCATACAACCCCGACCAACCTTGACAACAAAATGGGCTACACTCTATGCGTTCTTGGTGTGTTCTGACATTCAATCCTACACCTCCCAATCCTAACTCAAACCAAAAAACAGGTTGCGGCACAATGGGAGTCGCCATCCTCTCAGGAATAGTCGCCTCGCTCGAACACCGCGCCCAGCAAGGCCTCGTCGGACCGAGCACCCCTACTCTCGCTGCCGCCCAGCTCCCAAACACAAGCAACGGCACCTCGACGCCTAACCTCCCAGGAGCAATGACGCCCAACATCAATATCGACGAGCTCCCAGACGCGTCGATCCCAAGTCGATTCCTAGCGTGCGTGAATCGCGCGGAGACGGCGAAACGGCTACGGACGACGTTGAAGACCACAATGGGTCCGATTGCTGCGGAGCAGGTGGAGATTCTGTGGGGCGAGAATTTGAGAGCTGTTCAAGAGTCTGACGTTGTACTTCTCTGGTTAGTTACTGCACTACTATCGACCTTTTCATAATTGGTACTGATCTTTGATGCGCAGCTGCAAACCCCAAATGGCAGGCTCGATCTTGAGTGCACCCGGCATGTCCGCCGCGCTCGAGAACAAGCTTCTCATCAGCATTCTTGCCGGAGTGACCATCGCGCAACTCGTAGACCTCGTCCCCGCATCATCTCGTGTCTTACGCGCGATGCCCAACACACCATGTCTTATCCGCGAAGGCATGACCGTCGTCTCCTCCATTCCATCTTCATCCTCTCCAAACCCCTCAGCGTACGAACGCCAGCTCGAGTTGGACCGCGCGATCGTACTAGCGATATTTTCGAGTATCGGAAGATGCAGATTTTTGGACGAAAAGCATTTTGATGCGTGTACGGCAGTGAGCGCGAGCGGGCCAGCGTTTGCCTGTATCGTGCTCGAGGCGATGGCGGACGGGGGTGTGATGATGGGATTGCCGAGGACGGAGGCGTTGGAACTTGCGGCGCAGAGTGAGTTTTAGAGTCCTTATATGCGGGCTTCAGTTATTGACGTAAGACTTATGGATCATAGTGTTACAAGGAACTGCTCGGATGGTTCTTCAGTCTGGACAACATCCCGCGCAGGTGAAGGACGCCGTTACGAGTACGTGGAACCGAACCTATAACTGGGCTATTTCTGACGTGTTTTTTTCTTGCTTATCTATTTGGTAGCTCCTGGAGGATGCACGATTGCCGGTCTTCTCACCCTTGAAGACGGTCGTGTCCGTTCGACGATCGCACGCGCAATCCAAGTGGCTACGGAGCGTGCGAGCGTTCTTGGACAACCTGCACCTGGCACGAAACGAAGGGGAACCGGCAGTCCAGAGAGCAGAGACTAATCTAGGGTATGAGTCGGGAGGTCAAATACGGGAGAGATGTCAAAGATCACCAGTAAGCGAACCCAATGTCCAATGTAACTAGTGGATAAATGCAAAATTGAATATTACTAGTTAATACACACAACCTTGTCTACTTTACGCAGCAGCCTCGACTCGCGTATCGTACCCATATCCACCTCCGGTTGCTCCTGGTACTTGACCAGGACCATCGTAGTGGAGTTTTGTAATATCGTAGTTTCCTGTAATTATAGCAGAGGTCAATATCATTCGGCAACGAGTGCATATACACCAAAGCAGTATTGCTCCCAGATTCCAGAAACACTTACCGATGAACTCCCACCCGTTTTCCTTTACATGGTATAGGTTGCATGTATTTCCAGAGAACGCGTCGCGATGTCCGGCCGCATAGATACTACGGCGTCCCAGCTCCTGGGCCTCCTCATCAGTTAGGTCCCAACGGTAGCCCTGGTCGAGGACACCGTATGCAAACGTGCTACCAGATCCAACAGAAAAGAGGTCGCCCTTGACGCGTGAACCATCAGAGTCTACGTAGAAAAGAGTAGGGCCCTATATCACTGAAGTAAGCATCGTGGGACACTTGGAAACATGGGCCTTGAACGTACGGTTTTGTCCCAGCCTGCGATCATAGTACCCTGCAAACAATACGAATGTAAATGCGTATATATCAAAGGGTAAAAGAAGACAGACCATGCTAAGACCCATCCCCTTGTAGTTGTACACGAGGTTGCTGAGGTATTTACTCGCCGCTGCAACAGATATGCGTTCCCTGTTGCGAAGCTCGTGCAGTCTGCACTGAATGCCGAGATAGGTTTCCCAGTACTGGCAATCAGCTAGAGGGGATAGGATGATTAGAAAGTGTGTATGCGAGGAAGAATGCGAAGAGCTTACCGGCACCACCAGCCATAGTTCCCAGCAAGAACTTGTTGATCTCAATAACCTTCTTCACGGTACCCGAAGCTGCCCAAGCCATTAGTACGCGCCATCTCGTTCGCCACCGAGTAGCTCACCAATGTAAGATCCAGCTGTGGCCCGGGAGTCTACACTAACAATGATACCGCCTTTGAAGCGGAAAGCAAGTGTTGTCGTTCCGTGCTGAATCTTGATACGGCAATTGGGATCCGCGTGATCATCGGTATGCAGTCTCAAGAATGCAGTAGGCTAAACGCTCTACTGGTTAATGACCAGAGCAACATAAATACAAGTAGTTTGCTCACATCTGGAACACGCGGAATGGCAAATGACGGAACTCCTGCCGCACCGACCGCAAACCCACCCGCCGAACCCCACATAGCATCACCCACGTCCTCTATATCCTCCTCGTCGACGTCCCTGCGCGTGATAGTGCTAGAACTCGCATAACGGGATACAATTGAGTTCATGGTGATAGCAGCGTAATGAATGGTGAACGCGCGTCTCCTCGCAAGCCCAGGAAGTCACGTGGACCCTCGTAAACAGACGCAAATACCAGCTATCCTCGACTGGTACGACGACAATGGCAGGCATTTGTAGAACCCGTTTGGCGGAGGAACGCAAGCAGTGGCGAAAGGACCATCCTTATGTATGTTTATTGTAGCTATTCGAGGACTCAACTGACCATTATGGTAGGGTTTTTACGCGAAGCCTGCAAAAGCGCCTGACGGTTCGCTGAACCTATTGGAGTGGGAGGTAGGCATTCCCGGAAAGCCCAGCGTAAGTAGGATTTCCTGGTTTGTATTCTCATTTGTCCCACATTGTGATATATTCAGACCAACTGGGAAGGTGGCTTATTCAAGCTTGTAATGCTGTTCCCCGAAGGTGAGTGTTTCATCAGGGACCAGACGAAATGAACTAAAATCGCTGCCACGTAGACTATCCTGCTAAACCACCGAAATGTAAGCACCTGCATTCTCATTGTATAATACCTTAAAATTAAAACTCTTCTCAAGGCAAATTCACGCCACCACTTTTCCACCCAAACGTCTATCCATCCGGTACTGTTTGTCTTTCGATTCTCGACGAAGAGAAGAGTTGGAAACCAGCGATTACAATAAAACAGGTACGTGCATGCCATTTCAATACCATTTCACGGTCTCTTGACATCCGCGCCGCGTGACAGATATTGCTAGGTATACAAGACCTCCTTAATGACCCTAACATTTCCGACCCTGCGCAGAGTGAGGCATACACAATGTTCAAGTAAGCTTTTTCTCCGTGATTTATTCCCGCCGATCACTGATATCCCTCCACAGAAACGATCGCACCGCTTATGAGTACGTACAACTCGAGCCACTATTCGCTTTCTTCTAATGTCCGTTCACTAACGCCATTTATTAGCCGTAGAATTAGACAGCAAGCACGGGAAAACGTTCCGAAGTAGCATCTTTCAATATCTGAGTATGTTGAGTCAGTCCCTACGGACTGACTCTTGTTTCTTTTTCTCTCGCTCTGTGCCTCTAGGGACGCAAACTGTAGGTTTCATATTGTATCCTTGGAGTTTGTGACAAATAATCTATCGCTGGTTGCCTCTACCCGTGTCCATATGTTCCTTTTATCTATATCCCGCTGTTCGGAAACCGAAGACTACGTTTTGTTCACTATTACAATGGCAGCAGCCCATCTTCGACTATCACCTTTACTCTCCGATGCCACGCGACTAAATTCGACCTCTGCGTAACCTCCCGTCGTACCTCATCGCTTGCCTGAAGTAAACAGTGTAGGTGAGCAAACACAAGTGCGTCCAGTGAGGTCGGTTCACTATACACAAGTAGTGAGTAATAGGGTTCTTGTTATTGCGGTTCAACACATACTGTGATCCAAGGAACCATTCATCTCCGCCCAGTCGACCCGAGAGTGAACGCATCGCCTCACGAAACTCGATTCTTAATCCCGCAGAAGCAACGCGAATGGGTGTTTGAGGAAGAGGTAGGGGCGTGCTCAGGCCTGTCAAAGGTGGTGGTGGTGGACTTAGTGTCGTTTGGAGTGTTATGGGAGACGGTTGCGGTTTGAAGAGAGACGAAAAGAGTGTCGGCGTTGGAATTGAGAGCAGCTTTGAGTCAACAACCGATAATATTTGTCAGTAAGATAAAGTGTAATGGGAAGGAATGACACCATACCAGTACAGATCTAATGACCCCTTCTACAAGCACCGTCCAAGCCCGACTTTCATCCCTCGTAGCAGCGTCTACATATCCCTCGAGCGCGTCTACACCTCGCCCCTGCATCTCGTCCGCCCACGTAGGAATCCTAGCCGCATCCAACACTTCACGATGAGTTGACATCCGCGTCTCTACCTTCTCATCCTCCTCCCGCACCACACCGCCCCCCTTCTCCGAATCGGCACCTTCACTCCCCAGGCTCTCAACCAAACTAATGACATCCACACCAAGTGGCCGTTTCGCGCCAGGAGGTAAAACGAGTTTAGGTACACCCCCCTCGACTCCAGCAGCCCACGAAACGCGAACGTCTTTGATACCTCTTAGAGCAAGGTACGCTTGCCACCTTAAGGAGTCTACATCTGCTGATAAATGAGAGCCACTTGGGTGCACACTCAGTGGGTCATCGGGGGATAAATGTGCCTTATGTGGGGGTGCAATGAGTAGCGTCGCACCTCGAGCGGTGGTCAGAGGCGTTGGAGGCGGTAAGTTATCTGGGTACCGGTATAACGGAAAGAGCGAGAAGAAGTGTTTGATTGGGGCAGGGACAGGGATATGGCTGGTCATGGTGGACGACAGGAGCAACTTCGACGCATGCACTCAATAAATTTCCAATTCGAGGATGCACATATAATCATAATTTTTCAGTTTTATCGACAAAGCGAATCAGTCTATCCACTCTAGATCTCTCGAATAGCTCAAACAAGTCTGAAATCTACTGGATGTGCCAGTCAAGCTTGTCGGCCCATTTGCCGGGGAGGAGCTCGGAAATCTGCTCAACATCCTTGTCTCCTCTACCAGACAGACACTATATGCGAGTGAGTCGTTAAAAAAAGAGCCTCTAATCAGAAATAAATGGTTACTTACCATCACAACATCATGATCCTTCGGGAGTGTCTTGGCAATTTGCACCGCACCCCAAACAGCATGCGACGACTCGAGCGCTACAAATCATCCCAACATCAACAACCGCACCCCCAACAACAAATACACATCCAACTCACCAGGGATAATACCCTCAAGCTGCGTACACATCCTAAACCCTCTCAACGCCTCCTCATCAGTCGCAACAACATACTCCGCCCGGCCCGAATCCTTCAACCACGCATGCTCAGGTCCGACACCCGGATAATCCAACCCAGCGCTGATCGAATGCGTCTCGATAATCTGTCCGCTCGGGCTCTGGAGCAAATACGTTCGTACGCCGTGCAAGACGCCTGGAATACCTAGCGAGAGGGTCGCGCTGTGGAACTTGGTGTCTACACCTTCGCCGCCTGCTTCGACTCCTACGAGTCTCACGCCTGGCTCATTGACGAAATCGTAGAACGTTCCGATCGCGTTGGACCCGCCGCCGACGCAGGCGACGACTACGTCCGGAAGTTTCCCGCACACCTCGGCCATTTGGGATTTGATCTCCCGGCCGATGATTCGTTGAAAGTCGCGCACGATGGTCGGGAACGGGTGAGGACCGATGGCGGAGCCGACGAGGTAGTGCGTTGTAGAGAGGTTGGTGACCCAGTCACGCATTGCTTCGTTGATAGCGTCTTTGAGAGTCCTAGAGCCCGAGCTAACGGGGACGACCTAGAGGCACAGTTAGGAGAGGACTACGTGTGAGGACTGGGCTGAGACGAACCGTGGCTCCGAGCATGCGCATACGGAAGACGTTGAGCGCTTGACGGCGGACGTCTTCTGCGCCCATGTATACGACACATTCCATACCAAAGCGGGCGCATACGGTCGCAGTGGCAACACCATGCTGGCCAGCTCCGGTCTCCGCAATAATGCGCTTCTTGCCAATTCGGCGGGCAAGGAGGATCTAAAGGGACGCATAAATATACTTAACTCTAACTAGATGCATCTATTCACCTGTCCAATCGCATTATTGATCTTATGCGACCCAGTATGGTTCCTACAAGGCAAACAGTCAGCGACTTCAATCTAACTTGACCAAAAGCCAAAACTCACAAGTCCTCCCGCTTGAACCAAATCCGTGCACCACCGGTCGCCTCAGTCAACCGCTCAGCCAAATACAACTTGCTCGGCCGATTCATATACCCATAAAACCCCTCAAACTCTTTCCAAAACTCAGGATCAGCAAGCGCAGCCTTATGCGCCTCTTCGAGCTCGACCAAACAATCGACCAACGCTTCAGGCACATACTGTCCGCCAAACGCACCGAACCGCGCGGGCAGGACCGTCGGCTCAGTGACCTTGAGCTCGTTCACGCCGTTTGCGGTTTGTCCGAGCGGGTTGGCTTCAGGGACGGGGAGAGGTGGTGAGACGAGCGATGCGGGCTTTTGGACCGCGCGCGGAGCGACGGGTTTGCCCTGTGCAGTAAGCTCGGCGCAGTAGTCTCGAACGGCTTTGGGGACGTTCGCGCCGGCGTTTTTGATGACAGAGACGAGTCGGCTGCCGACGACGACACCGTCTGCGCCTGCGTTGTAGACGGTCTCGAATTGTTCGCGTGTGGCTACTCCAAAGCCGACAGCAAGGGGAACTGGGGTGTGTTGACGAACACGGGCGATGATCTCAGGTAGTTCAGTGTTGATGGCGACGTTGGCGGCAGAGCCGGTGGTGCCCATCTATGCGAGGTTATAAGTGTACTGCAGGCATATATATGATAAGGACATACCTTGGAGACAATGTAAATGAACGTATCGGCTATAGAGGCAAGGAACTTGACACGACCAAGAGACGTCGACGGCGCAATAAGTGGTACATAAGA